>WBNQ01054838.1:10202-20705 GCA_013401375.1 Spizella passerina | reverse complement strand
TCTATTTCTCAAACATTCTGCTGCATCTTGCTGCCTGATACACCGAGCATTTAAAGAGCAGATTGAATTATTTGTAAGGCAACTTCCTTATTGCACAGAATGCCACCACACCTTTAACATTTCTTTCTCTCTGGTTTGTTCTAAAGCCTGACCCATTCTGAGCTCAAGCTGCTGCACTGTTTGCCCCCTCCTTGGTGAATTTGATGTTCATGTGCACTAAAAGTCCTCAGGGGTCTTTGATTCCATACATCAGCACTTCTGGAGTTGTGGCCACTCCCAGCTCTCTGGAATACCCATTCCAAGGCCATCAAGCTGATCTCAGTTCCTCAAACCTTCTTTTGGAAGGAGCCCTGGATGAATTTGGAGCTGGATGATCCTTAAGATCTCTCCAAATTCAAGGCATGAATCAGGGACTCTGAGAGATATTTCAGTAGGACTCTACAAATCTGGAGCACGAGGAGATTTCAGCCCTGGTTTTTCACACTGGGGGTGGCTCTTGGGGCACCTTGAGCTGTGGATTCAGCCTGAGAGAAGGACTGACCCTCCAGGCTGGCAAATATCCCTTCTGTGGGACATCACCCCAGCCCTGGAGCTCACACACATCCACCAGCCCCTCCTTTGGCTTAGGGACACACCATCTGTGCATCCTGCAGGGAAAATGGGATGGAGCTGGCTCAGCCAAGCACTTGCTCCTTTTGCTTTCAGCACCTGGAGTTCTGCACATCTTTCACTGCACAGGTGCACCTGGGGGAGCTTCTGGAAGGTTGACAAGCCTGGAAGGGAGACAGGAAACTGCACAGGAACAGAAACTGCACCACAGATCCCAGGGAGGAAAAGTCTGATTTTCCTGGTGATCATGAAGCGGAGAAAAGCCCTGCCATCATTTCATCAAAGAAATCTGATCAAGCAATATCCTGAGCTACCCACAGATGCTGCAAGAGGGGAAAAAAAAAGAAGAAACAAAAATTGTGGGATGAATCATTTGCCCAGTTCTGCTGGCAGTGTGACACCAGATCACTTGGAAGCCCTGGGAAGTTTCCAGGCAGGAAAAACAAGTTTGTTTTATTTGAGATTCCAGCCTGGATTTGAACTGACAGCACTTCACAGGAGAAGCAGAGCACTCAGCCACCCTTGCAGCCACCACTGCTCTGCACTTTGCAGTTTATTCTGCACATTTCAGTTCTTTGGGTTGGGAATAAATGTGGCAGTGTGCTAGAGGGGCCCTGTGGGGTGTGCAGGGGCAGGGCAGGGGCTGCTCACACAGCATCAGTGATAAGAGGGAGTTTGTGATGCTGATAAGGATGAGCCACAATGCCCATGAAGGGCCCAAAGCTGACCCTGACCCTGGCTCAGGAGCAGGGCCCAGGGTGAGGGGGGTTGAAGGTAATGGGGTGCAGCTGCAGGATATTTATGGCTAATTCTTTGTCATTGCCATGAGGGTTAATGAAACATTTGGGGTTTTTCCCTAAGGTTGAGGGTTAATGAAATATTTGGGGTTTTCCCCTAAGGTTGCTAATTCAGGGAAAGAAGAGCTTTGCTCCCAGTGAGTTTCAGCGTGAGCAGCATTCCCTGGGCAGTGTGGGCAGTGCCACCTGGGCAGTGCCAGCTCGGGGCTGGCATCAGGCCTGAGCTCTGCCCGCATTCCTGCTGGATTATCCAGACCCTGTGACAGGGATCCTGCTGGGGCACAGCTCCCAGCAAGGCTGGGGGAAATCTGAGCCATCCCTGAGTCCTGTGCCAGCCCAGGGGTCTGCAGGGGCTGCTGCTGAGCATTTTGGTGGAAGGGCAGAGGATTTACCATCTCCAGGTGCTCCAACTCCTCCTCAAGGAGGCTCAGCCAGGGCAGTCCTGAGCTCTGCTGGGCTCAAACACAGGAATTGCTCAGATGGGCTGGAGATGCTCCAAAAGGCCCTTCTGGTGCCTCTGCTCCACCTCAAGGCCACTGTGACCTTGCTTTCCACACCTCATGCAGGTCAGAGGCACCAGAGGTGCTTCCAACTCCATTTCATTCTGTTTGGCATGAGGCCCTGCTGCAATTATAATGAAGGTGATCATCTCTAAAAGGGAATTATTAGACAGAAAGAGCAAAATATGTGCTGATAATTCTTCATCTTCAGCCCTGAGAGGAATGTTATGGGCTGAGGGCCCATCACAGGCAGAAAATGGGATGGCAGCAGGGAAAAGGTAAGGATGGGTAGTTTCCAACATGAATGGATTAGATGGATGGATAATTTCCAACATGAATGGATTAGACCAAGATCCATCCAAAATACCCACCTGAAGTTCCCAGCTCAGCAGGTGCTAGGCACAGGTGCAGTTCTTTAAGCAATTGACACAAATCCATGGCACAAACACTGCATTGGAGCAATTCCTCATCATTAACCACTGCACATTTTCCATGGACCTTAAAGGAACACCAGGAGCTGCCAGGAGCAGTAAATTCCTCGCTGCTCCTTCCCATGGCTCTGGATTAGGAAAGGGAAGGTTGGATTCAGCTCTTTGGGTTGGTTACCTTTGGGAAGAACAGTTCCAGGCTCTCCCCACAGCAGGACAGGGACTGAAGGATAAAACTGCCCTGAATTAAAGGGTGACAGGCAGGGCTGGGCATGGGGCAGGGCAGGAATTTCCCTTTCTGACCTGCTCAGCCTTGCAGCCAGACCCTGGTGCCCAGCTGGGATTTCTGATGGCTGTGCCCTCCCCAGCAGCAGGGGACACCCTCAGTGTCCCCAAAAGAGGAATTGCTCTCAGTCATTGTGTCTTGGGACACCCTCAGTGTCCCCAAAAGAGGAATTTCTCTCAGTCATTGTGTCTTGGGACACCCTCAGTGTCCCCAAAAGAGGAATTGCTTTCAGTCATTGTGTCTTGGGACACCCTCAGTGTCCCCAAAAGAGGAATTGCTCTCAGTCATTGTGTCCTGGGACACCCTCAGTGTCCCCAAAAGAGGAATTGCTCTCAGTCATTGTGTCTTTTCCTTGGCACCACCTCTGTGCTTCTGCTCTCAGGCTGCACAGGACCCTCAGGAGCTCCCCCTCTCAGCTGGTTTGAGGTTGGATGTTCATGCTCTGAACTGGAACTGTTCCAGACTGCTCAGGTTTCTCCTGTGAAGTGGCAATGTCAGTGTTTTGTGTTCATACAGGAGCAGGATGCTCTGAGACACAGCCAGGCAGGGTTTGCCCTCTGTCCCAGCCTGAGGCTGCAGCAGAGCACCCCTGGTGCTGCTCCAGGTGAATGAGGCTCCCATCTCTGAGGTGAAGCTCCTTGTCTGTGCCCCAGCACAGGTTAATAACCCCTGCTCTCAGCGGGCTCTGTTGTATCCTGACTTGACCCTGCCTCAAAAGGCGCTGGTTTTGTGGTTTTAGTTCAGTTGATGGAATTTGTACAGACTCTCAAGTGAGCTTCAGCCTCTCTCACAGTAATCTGAACATCTGTTCCTCGTGCCAAAGGGATAGGGCAAGGTGAAACTGAGGATGATGTCCACACAAAGTGCAAACCTTTCAAGCTTCACCTGCTGGAGCCTCTGACTGCAGAAATTATCTCAGACCAAACCCTGGGAGATACCTCCATAACTCCAGAGGGCTCCTGTGTGTCCTGAGCTGCTGCTGCCTGGAGATGGACTCAAATCCTCTTTAAACAGGAACAGACTCAATTCAATTGAGCAGGGCTGGAAAATCTGCAGGCTGGTTGAAAGTTTGTGGTTTGTCTTCAGTCAGCACAGTCCAACACAGCTCTTGGATGCAGTTTTGCAAAACCACCAGGTGTGACAGTGGATGTGACATCCTGACCCTGCAAGGGGCAAAAAGGAAAATTAAACATTTCAAAAGCAAATTAAACATTTCAAGCATCTCCTGCCTGCAATGTCTGGTATGTCTTGTGAATCTTGTACCCCACAGACCCTGACTGTCTTTTCCAGCTGAGATCTCCCCACTGGTGGTGCTGTCACCAGTGCCACATCCAGGTCCAGGTCTGCTGCCAAAGCCTGAGAGCAGAATTGCACAGCACATCATTTAAACAATATTTTAGGAGAGCAGTTCTCACTCCCATTCTCTCCTGTCTGTAGGAGGCTGATGATGCAGAGCTGCAAAACTCTGATTGTGCAGCTGATGTCACTGCTCGTGCTTGGAGTCACATCTGAGGGCAGAACCTGCCCCGTGGAAATGCTGCATTCATTAAAGTGCTCCACTGCAATTAGTGCTTTCACTCCTCCTGCAGGAGCAGATCCCTCCAAAGCTGGGTTTGTTGCTCTTCCTCAGTTTATCAGGTTATTCCTCAACAGAGAAACCTTGAACATTTTGTGTTCTGGCCTTCACTATAAAATACTTGGTAAATATTCATTTTCCCAGCAAAAAGCCACAGAACTGAAATAATTCAGCCACACAGCAAAATAAAACCCATCAAGTTAGATTGGCACAATTTGTGTTTTAACAGCCCTGCTGTTCATTCCTGATTGGTTTGGGTGTTGCATTCTGGTCGCCTCTCAGCAAGTTTTGCTAAGGGTGCCCTGCTGTGCCCTGAGAATTGCTGTGCACTGCTCCCCCATGCCCTGATATTTCAGTAAAAGAGGTTTTACAACTCCTCAACAGGATCCAGCCCAGCCCCAAACCATCCTGATATCCTAAAGACAGCACAGTGGTTTTTTCCTAAAAATCATTCCACAGCAGCCATGAGAAACAGCTGATTTCTACTTTTATAGACTACAGGAACCCCATTCTGTTAACATCTCCTCAGATGCCATGATTCCCAACCTCTCATCACTTTTGCTGTTCTTTCCTGGGTTCTCTCAGAGCTGCCACTCCTCCCCTGACACCTCAGGATCTGTGACTCACCAAGTGCTCGCTCTCTGCACAGAGGGGATGTCACAGAACACCCCAGTGCCACCCTGTGAGTTCTGAGGGAAATGGTGCTGAGGGTCAAACCTGGCTCCTCTCCTGGGAGCTCTGCTGCCAGTGCCATCCCTGTGAGAGGAAACCCAGCCTGGAGCAAGCTCCTCCCTGCCAGAAGTGCACTCAGAGCTTCTGATGAGAGGTTTTTGTTTGGTTGAAGGAGAAGAATAACTTCCACAGGCATGAAGATGAAAGGACATTGCAAGGAGAAAATGAGGATCTGTCCAGGGAAGCCTGGCTGCCTTTAGGGCTTGAGTTTAACCCTCCCTGTCAGGACAGTCAGGGGATTGTGGAGTGGGATCCTCCAGGAGCTTCCTGGTGCGTTTTGTGCAGGGAAGAGCCCATGGCTGTCCCCTCGTGCCCACAGCCTCCCAGTGCTCAGGGTTTGCATTCCCAGCAATCCCCTCTGNTTTTAATTATTATTTTAATTATCCCTTGCTGAGCATCCCTGCTGGAGACAGCATCTCTGGAGACTTTGCTCTCCCAATGGATGTGCAGGCTCTAAAAGCAGCTCCTGGACAAGGAGGAGCAGAGATGGTCACACACAGCCCCCATCACCCAGGGCATCAGCACCTGTGGGGTGCAACCTGCTCTGCACTCCAGGCTACTAAAAATATCCCTGCTCCTTATGCCTCAGCTTTTATGGCCATCAAGAAACTCTGGGGTGAATTTCGAGGCATTTTTGTCAGGTTGGATGAAGGCAACACTCCTGAAGGGGTTAAACCAAACCTTTATCAATAGATAACAAATTCATTTCAATCTTAAGGAATTTGGGTCCTCAGTGGGTCTGGTGCTCTGAGTTCCTTCCTGCTCCAGACTGGCAAATCAGAACAGTTCAGCTCCTTGAATACATGGAAATGTGCCAGCAAATGGCAGAAGAATATCAGAGTGCATTAAAATCAAAATAAGTAAACATCAGAATGAGTTAAAATCCCAGTGAGTTATTGCTAATGGCTTTCAACCTTCAGTTTAGTTTTTCTTTAAAAATAACTATAAATGCAGAAGCTTTACAGGAAACTAAGTGAATATGAAACTAATCCCCTGAGATTGGCTTGAAATTTCAGCTCAATCAATCTCTTTTCTCTTTTTCATATGAAATAAAGGAAAAGGAGCACGAAACAATGGATACACTATGTGTGATATTTTCCCCTCATTAACACAGAAATACTCAGAGTAGATGCCAAAGCATCCAGTAAATAAAAATTTCAAACTTTGGGTGTTTTCACTTTTTTCCTTCATTTTTGCAGTAAAAATTTAGAGTTTAAACAATATTTTTTCCTTTGAATGACTCAGGAATTGTGATTTATGGTCTCATCCCCCTGTCTTAAAACTGTGGGAAACCAGTTCTGTTTAACACTGAGGGGAATGTGGACCCAGAACAGGGGAACAGAGCCTGGATGCATTTCCAAGCAGCTGCTGCCAAGTGGTTTTGACCCCAAGCACTTCCCAAAATAACTGGTAAAAGAAATTTTTCCCAGATTAAAATATTGATGATTTTGTGATTTGGATGGACCTCCTGGTCAGAAAGAGGTTTATTCTCTTCGGAGCTTTTAGCAGGGATTTCTTAGGCAATATCTGCAACCTGAATGCACAAACATCTCTCAAATGCAGGTGCAAAATAGTTTATAAATGTAGGATTTGGGAACTGTTCTGCCTGATACCTACAAGATATGGAATTATTTGAAGCCATAGGATTCTACCACGTTTTGTAACCATTTAGCCCAGACATTCACATTTTGGGAATGACTCTGCTCAGCACACACAGCTCTGAAATTCATCCTGTGCACATCCTTAAAATACAGGGGAGGTAGGAAAACAACAATAGGGAAAAGAGTAATGGGTTCAGCTGAAAGAGGGGAAATTTAGGGTCAAGAGGTGGAAAAAATCCTTCCCTGGGAGGATGCCCAGAGCAGCTGGGGCTGCCCCTGCATCCCTGGCAGTGCCCAAGGCCAGGCTGGGCAGGGCTGGGAGCACCTGGGACAGTGGGAGGTGTCCCTGACATGGCAGGGGTGGCACTGGGTGGGTTTTAAGATTCCTTCCAACCCAAACCATTCCAAGATTCTAAATAAAATGAAGCAAAGCCTTGTGAAGGAATGATGACTTTGCAAATACCCGAGTTTTTATTTCAGCTCCAAGTTGAAGGATTTGATATTTTCATTGCACTCCCTTGAAAGCTGACTCAGCCTAAAATGAATTTTCTGTGTCCCAACAAAAGGAAGTTCTCCAAATGCAAAACTACCAAAATGTTCTTCCCAAAATGAGCTGGTTTGGTTTGATTGATGAGATTTTGCTTTCCTTTACTAAAAATTCCCATGCAAGTAATTTTGTCACTGAACCACATGACAGTGAAAAATCAGAAATGCTCTGATCTTTCCATCCATTTTCACCCATTCTTATTTTGACAGACTTGACTCTGGAGCACTCTGAAATCAGATATTTGGATTAATTATTGGTTGATTATTAATCCAGATAATGTCAGCCTAAATTTCAGGAGACAGTTTTAGGTCCTGCTTTTCTTGTTTTTTTCACAACCCACTTCATGCCAGGAATTGCTGTTTTTGTAGAAACAGTAGCTGAAGTTTATTTTAAAAGCAATTATAGGACACATATCCTCCAAACTGTCTAGAAAAATATTCCTGCTCACAGCCAGGCCAATTTCTCCAAGGGTTTTAGACTTCAGAATAAATCTATGAATCCCCATCAAAAGCAGCTCAGATATTTTTAAGATCTTGGCTTATCAAAACTGCACTTTTCTTTGAATTCTCCAGCTCTAGGTTTCTATTTGGCTTGTCACGTTGGGGAACATCAGTGGCAGGAGTTTATTATTGAATGTAACACAATTTGACTGATGCAATATGATGTGATAGGTCACAGTCTGATGTTTCATCTCGGTTATTAAAAATGCTTTGTGGGGCTGCAGCAGAGGAAAGCCCAGCCTGAAAACGAGGACTGATGGCTGGAATTAGCCTGCTCTGGTTTTATTTTTAAAACCCACAGCAGAAATACAGATTCCAGCCAGCTTTTGCCTCCCTGCAAGCCCAAGAGAAGGATGTGACACGTTCCAACCCACACAGGGCTGGAAATGGGGGTGATAACCCACCCAAAACCCTGAGTCCTGCTAGGGACAGATTTTGTTACTTGCCAGCAAAGCAAAAACCACAGGGAAAAAATGCTAAAAGAGTGTTTAATTCCTTCAATTTTCCTCTATTCCTTTGCACCTCCTCGCCCTCCCTGTTTGTTTTTTTGTTTGTTTGTTTTTTTTCCCAAGCTGCAATTTCCAGCTTTAAGCCTGTGAAAACAGGGATTTGCCGAAGCTTTAGGAAGGCTGCACCTTTTGTATAGGTTTCCTAGGACCAAGCCACAAGGGAAGCAGGATTCCTCCAATTCCTACATAATTAAGAGGAGTGCTGCTTTCCTGCTCAGATAAAGGAACTCCGGGTTTCCTTTCTCATGCAGGTGATGTTCCCTCCTCAATCCTGCTCCTCTGGCTTTCTCAGAATATTTTCTTTCTGCAGCACTGAAAATCTTTTGTTTTTTCCTCTCTTTCTGGCTGTGTTGGTTTAATTGGGGTTTGGTTACCATTGACTGGAACAGCCAGGATTTTCCTTGAGCTTGGAAATAAATTTTAAAAATATATATTTTATACTCAGCCAAATTTAGTTCTTGCTGGAGTTGTACAACCACTGATGGTGACAAAGCCCAAGTTTTAAAAGTAAGTTCAACTTCTCCTTCTCAGGTACATTAATATCAAATCAGATGAGGGGAATGGTCTAAACAGGAAAGGGGAAATTGGAGAGATGGAAAATATTCAGGAATGGGAGATTCCAGAGGGAAAATCGAGCCCAGGGGTTGCCAAAGGCCCTGAGCACCAGGGCTCACAAGAGCTCACAAGCTCTCAACAGCAAATGCTGCCTTTGCCTGGTGAGAAAAATCTCTCATTTTGTCTGCAATTTCTCGGGTTTTGGACAACTTTTCTGCTTTTTAAGGGAGGGAATATTTCAAAGAATTTTTCACACACAGCTGTTGGAGGGAAATTACAGATTCACTTTGAGAGCGTGTCCAAATGGACTCGATGATTTTCTCTCAATGCCTTTTGAGTGATATTTTTTTGGAAAAAGTGGGGAGAAAAAAATAAAATAAATCCAAAGGACATCCTAAAACCATTGCCCAGATTGTCTGGGTGACATCCCCACGGCTGCATTCAGCTCTGGGCTTTCAAATGCACCTAATGGAGCAGTACAAGCCCCGGCTTTTCAAAAGCATTTAGAAAGCTCATTCGCCTCAATTTCGGTGGAATTTAGATGTTTAAACCTCTTTGAGGATCAGCCTTAGGCACCTCTGAATAGCAGAACTCCCTCTGAAAACAGGTATTACAGAGAGAAGGGGCTCTTGTGAAGGGACTTCAAAGATGGGGGGTATTAAGTGTTGAAGGAGAGCAAAAGAAGTGGGACCAGGGAAGGGAATGGGAAATAATGAATGGTCTGGAGGAAAGAAATAATTTTCTGATTCATTATTTTCATATTTGGAACAGCAAAAGAATATTCTCTGAAGTTGAATGACACGAAATTTAAAACTCCCGAAAGAAAATGCAGTAAATGATCACTCAGAGACACTCAGCGTCACAATTTAGCCTCGGGGCCAGGATTTTCACAGGCTGCAGTGCAAGATGCAGAAAACGCTTTTATTTGGGTTTTTTTCCTTTTTGTCTTTTTCTCCAAGGAAGAAGCAAAGTCCCAAGAAATTATTTGAAATGAGGAAGTGAAGAGAAATTCTTCATCTAATGTGAAAAATAGCTAAAATTTTCTTTTGAAGAGTGGTGAAGTTCTCGTTGTCAGCATGGAAAGAGTGATGGGAGATCCACTTTGTTACTGAAAAATGAGACTTGGAGGCAGGAAAAGACCCTCCCCCTCATCCCTGCACACCCCAGAGAGCCTCAGGGAAATCCCACTGATGCCCTGAGGGTCCCCTGACCCTCCCATAGGCATTTTCAGGAGTTCTGTGAATATTCTGCACCCAAAAGTGCCCCTGTTCTTGCTGAACTATTCCATGGATCCACCAGAGTTTGCAGTGCTGGAAGCAAATGCAGCCAGAGAGCAAGAGGGAGTTCTCCATCAGGATATTCCTAACACAGGGCTGGCTTCTGTTGTATTTTAAAGTAAAAAAAGGAGCAAAAATTTCTCCTTCCTGAGAAAAACATTTTCTTCCCTAAGAAAAAAAAATTCTCTTTTCCTTTGTGAGCTTGGAGAAGCAGCTTCCCCTCCAAGGCTGGGATACAGAAGACAAACTCAGCATTTGGAAAAAAAGCAGGAGCAAAAAGCAGGAGAAAAAAAGCAAAACCAAAAGAGTTCCTTTATCCTGCTCCCTGTCCCAAAAGAGTTCCCTTATCCTGCTCCCTGTCCCAAAAGATTTCCTTTATCCTGCTCCCTGTCCCAAAAGGTTTCCTTTATCCTGCTCCCTGTCCCAAAAGAGTTCCCTTATCCTGCTCCCTGTCCCAAAAGAGTTCCTTTATCCTGAATCCTGTCCCAAAAGAGTTCCTTTATCCTGCTCCCTGTCCCAAAAAGTTCCCTTTATCCTGCTCCCTGTCCCAAAAGAGTTCCCTTATCCTGCTCCCTGTCCCAAAAGA
>WBNQ01054834.1:0-15801 GCA_013401375.1 Spizella passerina | reverse complement strand
ATTCTATCTCCTCTTTATAGGGAAGGCAGTGAAAGAAAAAAGTCAACTTCTTTATTTTCCCAAAGTTCCAGGTTATATAAGAAGCAGGTTACTTTTCCTAGGTCAGCAGACATATAACAAATACCATGAAAGCCAAGTGCTTGGAGAGCTTCCTAACTTTTAAGTGTGGTGGAAATTTCTTTAGTTGTAGTCTTTAGCTCAGACAAAACCTCATTTTCATGCTTTCACAGCATGCTTGTCCTTTCAGCATGAAGATGAGTAACATAAATGGCAGTACTCAATATTGACCCCTTGCTTGTTGTTTTTAATTCTTGTGTGATGCATTTCTTCAATAAGATTTATTTTTGGATGTTGGAAATAACTTTATTCATAATTGTGACAGACTGCAGAGTCCTTTAGCTTTTCTAGTCACTTTTGGAATATAAAATATTTGATGTGAATATTAAACAAATCTCAATTTTTCTCTCTTTGGTAGTTCCCCTCTTCCTTTCTTCCCCACTTTGTGAACAAACCTTTACCAGCTGTAGTCTTCACCTTTAGTATTTCCATCACTGTTGGAATTCTTTTTACTCTGATGTGTTTATACAGATATAATCATTTTCTGTAATTCCACATTCATAACATTCCTATTACAATGTGCTCCCATTAGTTCTTAGTTCCCACTATTGATGCTGTTTTATTTAATTTGGGAGTTTTCTAATTGTTTTCTGTTTTAACACAGCAATGATTTTATTTCCTGAAAAGAATCCTGTTTGCTTTATGTATTTGTGTATATGATGCATATGATTTCAGATTATCCGTTCTTGTATTCTTGTCAACTGATATATTGCTGACTGAATTCTCAAATGTTAATTTTAAGAGGTATCTTTTAAATAGTATCTAAAATCTCAGTTAAAAAAATAAAAGGACTGTCTGTCCCTGTAAGATTTGAAAAGCAACACCAAAATAGTTTTGGAGTAACAGACTATTGTACTCAGCCTCATTCCTGTCTCTGCATTGCCTGCCTGTTGCCTTTTACTTTCAAAGCTGCTGGTACAGGTAAACACTTCAAAGATTGAGGAAGAGGATGCACTTGAGCTCCCCTCAAAGCACTTTAGAGAGGAAGTACAACTGACTCATCAATGAAATTGTCTATACAGCAAATGCTGGTAAGTGTTCTAAATGAGCTGGAAAAACATTGTCTATGGTCTTTTAATTTTAGCAGTCCTGTAATAGGACTATTGTTTAGATAAAAATGTATGTTTGCTTTTCAAGTTGAATGATGCTAAGTTAATAATTCTGTCTTTAATATATATCTTCTCTCATCTTGGATCTAGAGTTGTCCATTTCTTTCAGACAATACAAGTTACTTTCTCTAGCCTGCTGCATGTCTTGACTGGCTTTTTTCCTTTAGGCTGTATTCTCCTGTTCCTTTTGCAGGAAGAGAATCCATGGAAGCATGTATGACAATGCCTTAGATCTGCACTTAAGTCTTGCTGGTTATTTGCTAACTGTGTTGAGTGTTTGTTACACTCAAACCATTTCGAATCCTTCTGTAATCAGATTTATTTTGTCTCTCTAAGATATGGGGGGATAGATGATCTGATAATAGGTAGGTGAATGTTATCTGATTAAATTGTAACTGCTCTTGTCCAAATGCTTAGCTTACTGCAAATGCAAACTCAAATTTATAGACTTAGTTGGAATTTGCAGTTGGGACAGAGTGAGCACTGTGTCATTTCTTGTAACCAATTAGCTGATAAGTGCTATCATTGTAAGATAAGGTAATATTGACATGATTTATATAGCATAATTTGTGTTCTTGATGTCACTGGAAGTGGAAATTTAAAATTTGACCATTATTATCCATCCTTAATTTCTATTCTCATTGTGTATGCTTTATGCACTACTGCTGCTCTACATTAAACTTTTGTTTTGTAAGCCCAAGAGATCCCTTCAGTAACAAAATAGATTTTTGTTACTTATTTTAGAGAAACTTTCATTGTGGCAATTTTCTGGAAAAATTTACACAGGCATTTTCAGATGCTTTGGGTTTTGTTAGCTCTGAATTGATCCTCCCTACCCTCTTTACCCCTACCCCACCAAAGTTCCAAATACACTTTTTAATTAGTTAATTCCGTCAACTCCGGACACCTTAAGGTGCATAGTTCAGAGTAGCTTCAGCTGTTAGATGTTTGCCATTGACTGAAAAAATTTGTGGAAGTTATGCTTAGACCACTATTGATTTTATCCCAGTGAGACCTAGAACTTTTGCGCACTTTTATTTTTTTTTCTTTCCTTTTTTGGGGGGAGCTGAGTGCAGCAGACTTTCCATCAGTATAGGCTGGAATCCTTGTTTCCCTTCGTTGTTTTCAAAAATGGTTCTTAATGGCTTGAGAGACTGTATTTTAAGCAAATCTCTGCTTGTTTATCTTACAAATTTTGCTTGCATTAGCAAAAGCAAAAATACTTTCTGAAATACTAGTTGCCCCCTCTGCTGCACAGCTGTTGAAAACATTAAATAGTATTTTGCTTTTCTGATGCTGTCATTCCTGGTAAAGCTTGTCCATGTTAGAATTACTGACATAGTTAATAGTGAACCTTGAGAAGCAAACAGGCTTTCTGTGACAATCTTTTCATTAAACATTCATAGAAACATCTGTTAACTCCAGTAAGGACTGAAGTAAATGCCATGCTGTCTCAAGGTAGTATTTTGGAGCTTGGGGCTCTAAGGGGCTTCCATCACTCCAAGTTAATTTTAGCTATAAGACAGAAAAATTCAAGGGACAGAAAACTTAAGGCCATCTGTTTGAATACTGAGAAACAGATGCTGCTTCACAGAAGTTCACTTATGAACTGCTTTTGTCCTGAAACCCCCATCTTCAAGATGTGAAGTAATACCAGGCAAGCGTCACTGTGTGTATGTGGATTTTGTTAACCTGCAAAGGGACTGGAAGCTCAAATGGAATAGAGTAAGAAATACAAGGATGCCTGTTGATGGGAACTTTGGCTAAAGACAGACAGTGGTGTGACCAAAAATTGAATGATTCAGACATAAAAACAGAAGGGAGAAACTAAATAGATTATAAAGTTGACAGCTTAAGGTCTGTGTGAGTATCAAAGAAGAAAGACTGAGGTCTGGTGGTAGCTGGTGTGGTGCACAGGAAGGTCTAGGAATGGAAGTAACAAAAGAAGTGTTAATAATGTAACTGAAACACATAACTGTGTGTGTGTAAGTTTATGTGCAGTTTTGAGAAGAGGAAAAGGAAGAAGGTGAAGAAGGTAGTAACTAAATAAAAGCCTAGCTCTGTGGCTAGGTGAGGATAAGACAGTCTTGAGAAGGCTGCAAGATGCTTGAGCTACTTGAAAGTGGTTGAGAAGAACACCTGTCACTGTGAGTGGAAGAGTGTCACTCATAAGCAAAATTGTCTCACTGGATGATGAATCACTGACAGGGAAAAGTACAGAAGACACAACTGAGCAAAGGGAAGAGTATTAGTTCTCTGGGGCAGAAAGGTCAGCTGTGGATTTGGAATTTAAGGACTCTTTGCTTTTGATTTTGACAGAAACATGACATCTAACAGAAGTGATACTGCCATCCTTGAAAGTCATTGTAGTGTTAAATACCTGTTGGAGGGCTTTTGGCAGCCTGGTGGTTTACAAATGTGTTCAGAGAGCATTTAATGAGATAGATACTGAATAGTGACAAGGTGCAGTCTGTCAGGGTAAAGAACTGCACTATTGCCCACTTAAAAGCTTGTTTTTCTAGGTCAGTGGATCTATGTGAAGAAATGTTCCTTCTGTTATTGTAATTAATTTTTATATTGATGGGCAGTATGTGAGTGGGAGTAGCACTTAAAGCAGTGTTAGAAGCATTGGTTAGATGTTTGAAGGTGTTTTGAGCACTTCTTTGTAGAGTACGTACTGAGTTGAGTTTTGATTACATAGTGTGGGTTAAATCTTCAGTGCCCTGGAGTATGTTTTTTTGTTTGTTTTTAAACCAGCTGGTCTACATGCTTAAAGAGACATGTTTTATTAAGCTTTAAAGTTTTGGACGTACTCAGCTTCTGACTTCAAACTGGGAATCTTTAGCTCCTCTTCAGTTATCCTAGCTAATTCCATGTGGAAAGGTTCTTCATTTTCATAGGAGTTGTGTGTGTGTGTGTTGGAATGGCAGGAAGGTTGGGTACATTTCTCTATTCCTTCTGATCTTACACAAGCTTAATGCTTGTTTTGTTCCCCATTTAATACAACTCCTAATTTTCCTTTGCCATGGTTTTTCTGCTTGTTTTACCATAATTCTGATTGAGTGGTTTTTTAAGCGCTGTTTGAAAAATACAGTGGCCCAAATGTAAACATCCATCTCTCTGGAAAATGAAACTATGACCTTTTCATAGAATTGGAGATTGACCAAGCGGTTTGGGTTGGAAAGGGCCTTGAAGATCATCTACTTCCAACCCCCTGCTCTGAGCAGGAACACCTTCCACCATCCAACCTGGCACTGAACACTTACAGGGATGGTACATCCACCACTTCCCTGGGCAACCTGTTAAAATGCCTCACCACTCTCTCTGCAAAGAGTTTCTTATATCTAATCTAAACCTACTCTCAATTTAAAGCAATTCCCTCTTGTCCTGTCACTACATTCCTTTCTAATTTGTCCCTGTCCATGTTTCTTGTAGACACCCTTCAGGTAGGCTGCACTTAGGTCGCCCTAAAGCCTTCTCTTTTCCAGACTGAACAAACCAAATTCTCACAGCCTTTCCTTATAGTAGAGGTGTTCCATCCCTTTTCTGTCCCTCCTCTGGACTCAGTGCAACACTTCCATGTCCTTCCTGTGCTGGCACCCCAGAGCTGGATGCAGGGTTCCAGGTGGGCTCTCACCAGAGCAGAGCAGAGGGGCAGAGTCCCCTCCCTCCCTGCTGCCCACGCTGCTTTGGATGCAGCCCAGGACACGTTTGGCTCTCTGGGCTGGGAGTGCCCATGGCTGGGTCATGCCCAGCCTCTCACCCACCAGCACCCCCAGTTCTGGGCAGGGCTGCTCTGCATCTGTCCATCCCCAGCCTGTGCTGACACCAGGGGTGCCCCAACCCAGGTGCAGCACCTTGCACTTGTTGAACCACATGAAGTTGCTGTGGGTCTGCTTTTCCTGCTGACTTTTGAGCTATCCCTGTGAGTATCCCTCCAGGAATACCCCTTGACAGTCTGTAAAGAAGAGATTCCTTCAACTCTTTCCTTCACCTTGGTGTTAAGGTGTTGTTTGAGCCATGCTTACCTTGAGTGAAGTGAGCTTGACAGGTATCTCAGGCCAATAATTCTAACGGTTGTAACTTCATTGATGTGTTGTCTTTATTTCCTACACAGGATGTGTTCTGTGGTTTAATTTATTTTATCAGATAATGACAGCTTTTCTCATTTACTATTGTTTCTCATTTCACTCCTCCTTCCTAGGTAGCTGTAGCTCCTGGATGCTTGCAACTACATGTAATATGATGGACAGAGTTAAAAAATAAAAAGCTATTTTTGAGGTTTTTGAGTTAGAGAGTGTTTTCTGTAAAAGATACTAAAATGTGACAGTCCTTGAAAACTTTATATCATTTGTGGAATCAGTGGGTTATTTTTGATTCTCAGCTCCTAAAAGATAGAATTTCAAAAACTTTATGTAGAGAAACTTTCTTGTAAAGAAAGTTAACATCAGAGGAAGGTGAACCTCAAATAGAAAGATGATCTCATTCTTGTTTTCTCTCATCATCTTATGTATCATCACATCAACCTCTTGTCTGTAGTGAAGCTTTTTATACCTCTAAATTCCACAAAGATTGAGTTTCAAATGTGATAATGCCAGTAACTCTGGCAACTGAGATGCCTGTCACTTTTACTTTAAAATAAAAGCCACCTTTTTTGATAAAACAGTTGTAATAGTTGTAAAAAGCATGTTAGAAGCATGAAATTTTATGACAACTTTGTCATGTGTCCTCATTTTAGACAGGTAAATTGTCTTAAATTAGCTCACACAGTTCCTAAAAACAGTGTTTTGCACTAGTCAATACATTTTATATTCCTCCTCTTCAAAGACTTCTGAGAATTGATAATTTTCCCCCCTCAGTACAAAGATTAGATCAATTTTTGCAGATACTTTCCTAAATTCCAACAAAAGGAATAGGTAAGTAAAACATCCCTTTTTAAAAAGCTGTGTGTATACAATGCAATCAAAGAACTTACTAATACACTTGTACAGACAGAATAATTTAATATAGGACTGATGTATAGGGGATATATAGGAGATAATCTGTGTGATCATTCTCTGGAGATTGCATTAGTAGAGAAGCATAAGTCCTTTCACATCCTTTGTCTTCAAAGGGCAGTAGCCAATGCAGTAAATACTGCAGACAGTTGAAGTTTTAATGCATAATAGCTCATGTTCTTACCATAGCAAAACCAGTAAGTGTCTGTAATAGCAGTAGGTTCTATTCCTGTGCAATTTGCTACACTCCATTAAGCTTCGACAGTTCCCCCAGTGTTTAGATTGCACAGGTTTGGATGCATGCCTCAAGTGTGCATTATAGCAGTCTTTCTTTTCTCTCTGGTTTCGTCAGCAGAGTTTCCTATGTAAGAAATATGTGGCAGGGGAGAAAGAGATATCAACAAGCCAATGCCTCTCTCTAGCCGCCTATTGCATCAAGCAGTTTCTTTCTATTTTTCTTCATCATTATGGGTTGGTGAGGAGGTTTTTCTGGATTTTCACATGCAGTTTAGGTATTCATGATATGGAGGTGTGGCTGAGATAGAAGTGCACAGGCTGGTACTTCCCTGATGACCTTGATTGACAATTCTTTTGCTTCCTGGTAGGTGGGAGCCGTAACTCTTAGTATAAGGACTCTGTTGTAGGCTGGAGGAAGAGGAAGACTGCAATAAAGAGGATAACTGGTAAGTAACAATTATCCCCTTTCCGTAAAAGTCCTCCCAGTTTATGGCAATTGTTCTGGGAAAAAAAGTTTGATTCTGGATGAAAAAGGCCCATTCCTGAGGCTTCCCAGAAAATGTTCTATATTACCTAGTGGCATATCTGAAGCACTCAGAATGTCAGAGTAGCTAAGAATAGTTGTTTCAAGCTTTGAGGGTGCAAAGGGCAGTCTCAAAATGAAAGACTTCAGAGTACCAGTTATTTCCATGTATTTCTGGATTAAAAGTGCTCAAATACAATGTTAGGAAGTATATTAATTTTTAGTGCAGGTGAAGAGCATGGTTTCCGTGCAAAAGGAATATAGGCATTGTAAAGCTATATCTGCTGTTTATCCGTACAGCATTTTGATGTTGTAGGCAAACATATGTTCATTAATTGAATTGCCTCTGACATGTGTTTGGAATGATGTGTTTCATTCTAGTACTCTTAAAATCTTTAATATTTCTGGGTGATGGTAAAATAGGCTTGAGGATGGACTACTTGGTGTTTAGATATAGGTATCAGTAAATCCCAATAAAATAGCACATGTATTTGTAACTAGAAGAAGAGAAGGGTGAAAAAATGACAGCTGCCTGTCTTTGACAGCTACCTTCCATTTGTACTTGAGCAAAATGAGTGGTGCCACTTAAAATCAGTATGTGGTGCCATTAGGGTGGCCTTGAAAAGCAGGTGACTTCCCAATGCATTGAAAAGGATTGTGTTGAAAATGATTCTGAACTTCTTGATGCTGTGTGATGAAAATTACTAGTTTTATGTACAGCATCAACATTGCAGGTTTTTTTGGTGTTGATTTTCAGTATAAAGTGCATGAGCATGATTACTGTGTCAGAGCCGGCACTAAAAATTACTGGAGAGGTTTCAAGAATTGTCTTGATTGTGCTTGGCTACCTGATAAGTTTCACAAGGTATTGATAGCACATGGTAAAAAGATGGTCACATTAAACAGGGAAAGTTACAGTGCTGTACAGGTAAATTTTGCAGTGTTTTTGCAGGTATAATCACAAAAACGAGTTGTGGAATGCTCATTCATTGAGTGATGGTTGCCATCCTTCTGAGTGGGCAATGAGTTGGGTTAAATTTGTGTTTTCGGAACATAAGTCTCCAGAAGGCCTTGAGAAGAGTTGGTAGGGTAGTTATACTGACAAAGAAATCTGCTTAGCCAAGTAATTTTTTTACATTATTTGCTGGAATCTACATGGTGATCAAAAACAAGCTATGGGCAAAGCAGGAGGACAGATGGATTACAAATGAGTATCATATGAGTTTGCCTTAGGGTCTTGAGTATGCTAGGATAAATGGTTCCTTTCTACAGGATAGAATAAAGCATTGTTATGAATTAAAATTGCTGTTCCTTGCATCTTTCAGCAGTACTTTAACAAGAAAGGGAAACATTGGAGGATGAGATATACTTGGTTTGGTACTAGGCTTTTTGTTAAATATGTAAATATAAACTAATCTTGTAGTCTTTGCAAATGTCAAACTTTTACTCGACCTTCAACTACATAGAAGCATTGCCTTCAAAGAGTTTTACTTAAAAATCAGTTGATGATTCATAATTTAATACTTCCCTTGGTTTTATTGTCATCAACTTTGCAAGAGTTATTTTTGGCAACATTACCATGCTGTCATAGATTTCCACCCTTCATGCCTTGAAAGCATATTAGTGCCTTAAAACCATATTAATGCTTGATCTGACTTTCTTAACTTCAGCTCTGTATGTGCGTAGTCTGGTAGCTCAGCAAGTATATGAACACAGAATACATGAAGTTTTCTGTAAGAGTGGCAGTGTTCCTCCTAAGCCCTTTGAAATAGAGCTATTCTTTCTGCTTGAATTTCTTAATCTGAGAAACTGCTATGTATCTTTGTGAGCTTAAAAATTTAGTGTGCTCATGTATTTAAGTGTCTCTAATAACCAAGGCAGTTGAGGCTAAAGGGCCAGACTTACTGGGCTCTGAAGATAAGTGGAGTTATCCCACAGTTGATTTTAGTGGACAGTTACATTCTAATAAGGTTATTGGAGCTGAAAAGACAATAGTGAATTAGTACTGAGAACTTACTGGCATCTTCTTGGAGTTATTAAAGTCATAGGTATTTAACTTGTATCCACTTTCAGATGTCTTGAAGGAGAAAGAACCACTTTGGCTACACATTTCAAATAAAGAGTGTGTTAAAGGCTGGCACATATGTCTTTAGCCCTTAGTTTGCTGAAAGTTACAGTGACCCTTTCACGAGCAGTTTGTCTCTTGCACTGATGCTACTGGGAGAATGCCCATTAGCAGCTCTAGCTGTAAACAGCATTGATTTCTGGTTTGATATATCTAGTTGGTACCCCTGCCATTTTACTGCTTCTGATTGGGAGCAAAGGGCTTTATAGTCAGCTGCAAGAAAAAGCAAACAGATTCAATGCAAGACAGGTCCTTTTTTTATTTTCTCACTTTTGTTAGAAAACATGTAAAGTCCGCTTAATTGCTTTCTTCCCTCTTCCTACTCCTCTGAGTTTTTCAGAAAATTGTAGTGGTAATATTCTTGCAGGTTTCTCTGCAGTTTTTATTTCCCATTCTACCTTTTCCCTTACGATTTGGAAAAGTGGCATTTCCCTATTCTGGCAACACCTGATTTTCCTCCTCAACGGAGTTATATGGATATAGTGAATAATGTCTACTTATGTGTGAAATTTCCCATATGGAGATGATCAAAAGACATTAACTACAAAATAGTGTATGATGTGATGTGGAAGTGCCATAGTTACTGGTACTGCATTGCGTGCACAGGGAACCATTAGCAATCTGACTAATAATTGATAGCTTTTAGATGATTATAGCTAATGGTGGTTGTTATAAATTATGCATGGACCTCAAAGTAAAAAAAATACTCTAAGGTCAGAAATTGTTTCAGATATATATCCTACTTAGAGTAAGGGCGAAAAGACGACTGGTTAGTTAGGAAAAATTTGAAGTTTTGCAGAAAGCAGTAGAAAATAGTTGGTGACTGATATGGAATGAGAAGTACTGCAAAGTGATTTAAAAATGAAAAACAAAAAGCCACAACAAAACCCAACACTGAAGTCTTAAGTGATGATGCATGCAGCCAACTTCCTAAGAAACAAGAAATGCCCATTGTAACCCACCACATTGGGCTGAAATGATGTTTGTTCAAGAAAAATCTCACACGTAACGCAGAAGATTGTTTAGTGCTAAAAAGTAAATGTAGCTGAAGTAACATTTTGAAAGTGTTATGTTTGCAGGCTGCTTTCCAGGCAGACAGATGTGGTGTTTGACCACACTTCTGTGAAGCATGTTTTCCATGTGTTGAACTGGAGTGGCACTTGCTGCAAATTGTGACTCTGTGCCCACTCTCCCAGTGGGCATCTCTCTGAAGAGTTGTGTGCTGCTTTCCTTGTAGCTCCAGTCAGGCACTCGGAGCCAGCAGTTAGAGCAGCACTGCCAGGAAGGGGTCACCTGCTGCCATCAGGGCTGTAGCCACCATGCCTTGAGGCTTGTAGTCTGCTCTGTTATTCATTGGGTTGCTGCTCTTCTTTCCTTAATCTTCTTTTCTGCTGTCATTGTAGCCTTCAGAAGTCCCTGTGGTTTTTACCCCCACTACCAGTTTCAAATGCATCTTTGATTTTCTTGATGTCATCCTAGTGTGTCTGAGCAATTGTCTCTTAGTAGCCCAAGTCCACATACACTTTATTTTGAGCTTGTATCAATTACTCAGGAAGTGCCTGGGAAAGGCTGGGTTTGCTTAGACTGTTGGTTGTTCCATACTGAATATGTGAACTGGTCTACACTAGAGGCTGAGAAAAACTTTAGCCTTTTTTACAGGGACAGCAACTTTTAATAAATATTTGCAACAGTGGAGTTAGTTATCTTTCAGGTACACAAGTAGAGGGGAAGAGGCTTTTCTAAAACTCAGTATTAAAATTTCAGTGAAAAGCATTATTGTAGTCTGTCTTTGTTCCCAAGATATTATGATACATTTTCTTCCTTGATGACATTGTATGGAGAAAAATATTCATGGTTGAAATACATTCAAGAGCTTTAGAAAAGCATAATTTGATAAATTTTATCAGTAATACAAACAAAAGGCCAGATGATGAGCATTTGGGAGTTACTTGCTTAGTACCAGTCCTAATTGAATTGGTTTTGGCATTGACAAGGAACTGGTCTTATTCCAGCATATGTGAAAATCTATGAAAGAAAATGACAACTATTTTCTAGAAGTTTAACTATCTTTTCATGCTTTCCTAGTAAATTCAAGCATTCAGAAAGCTTTATTAACTGTTTTGAGCTGAGGATGTGCTTTACAAGGTGAAGGCAAGCAAGAGAGCCGTGTTGTGCCTGGGTGTGTGACTAATAAACACTGCAGGGCAGAGCAGTACTTCCCACACACAGTCAGTTGCTCAGCAAAAGGTTCAGATTAAAGCATTTTTGAGGCTTCTCTCGTGGAGATTTACCACCTAGTGTGTACACTTGAGGGAAGAACTCTGTGCTTTGTAGCTCTTCTTCCATTTGATTTTTTGCATTGACTTGGTAATCTGTAGTCTCCTCGTTTTCATTTGCTATAATTTACTGCAACAGTTCTTCATACCTGCTTTATTAAGTAGGTGATAGAGGCTGTATAGGTGGTTCATGAGTCATATGCTGTTAAGCAAGATAGGAAAGAAGGGTGGCAAAAAGTGAGTTTGTTTTTATAATGTTGACAGTTATTCACTTTGCTCTTTAGGAATACTGAGTAATTAACACTTGCTTAACACAGACTTATTAATATAATGAAGCAGGACTTCAAGTGCACTAGAAGCTGAAATAGAGGTATTGGACTGCAGCATAAGTATAATGAAGGGCAATGCTAAATGCTAGAATGTTTGATGCTGCAGTACCAGCACATTGGGATGCTGTGCCATTAAAAGAGTAGATTTTTGTATTCCAATCAGTTCTGGAAGTGGCAGGATACATATTAATGCTTGCACATGATTATGAGTTGTACAAGAAGTAGAGTATATTATACATGTCCAGAGAATCCAGGAGTTTCTGACCCTGCTGCTTATATTTTGGAGGGAGGCAAAAGAGAAAGAAATCGTTAAGGGAGGGGAAGGGGAGACTGAAAACTGATTATTTAGTGAACAATGTAATGACTGAAAGCCCATTGGGATAGAGTTGGAAGGGCATACTGTAATTAGATCATTTGACCTGGAATAAACGATCTTCCCTGAAGCTCTGCTGAGAGTCAAGGTTTTCATCTTCCTTCCTTCACTAGTTTTTCCTCTTTCCAAATATATATACATGTCATCTATTCATACTGAGAATTCAGAAATAGACATTTTAGACATGTCTATTCAGAAATAGACATTAGCTCTGGCAAATCAGAATTGTTACTTCGTGTATGTCTTACTTTTTATAATTAGTCTCTTGTGGGGATCTCTGCACAGAGAACTAAATGCATTTTTTTGCAGTTTCAGAGCTCCCTGTTTGTAAAGCAAGTATGTTTCAATATGTGTATCAGTCATATTTTTAGGATGTGAAAGAACAGTTTATGCCATTTAAAACTTTCTGACTTGGACGGTAACATAGATCTAGCAGTAGCTTACAGGAAAATAGTGTTCTGGAAACTGCATCATTCAAGGAAATTTGGCACTTTAATTTTACTACTCCTTAACATTTAGTTTTTCATGCAGTTGCATTGCTCAATAATTATAAATTCCTACTTCTTTGGTTTCTTAAGAAGAGGCCTTAAGCTTTTAATTGATAGTTAATCATCCTAAAATCATACTCCAATTCTTAGTTTCTAAATTTTTGGAAGAATGTTTATGAATGGAAGGAGAAATATTTTCAGCACTAAGTGGAACATTTTTGAGAGGACAAGCCAAGACACAATGGAGAAAATGCTTAGTACTCATTTTAAGGATACTCTTGTTAAGTTGCTAATCATGTCAGGCTTCACCTTGTGCTGCAGAGAACATAGTGCTGGCTATAACAGGTTTAACACTGAAATAGTAGAAGTTAATGAAACCCAGGCACCTATTTCTTGGATATTACTCTAAAAGAAGGGGAGATCGTATATTTGGAGTAGTAGTTCCAGTAGGGTTATTAATTATGCCTCATCTCCTACATAGTTTTAGTTGGTAGAATTCAGCATACTTTCAGGTTACTGCATTTTCCAACACTGGATTCTTGTATCTTAAGCCAGAAGATACCATCCAATCTGACCTCCAGCCTAGAATGACAACTATAATTTTAGCCAGTGAAACTTAATTGAAGAGACTGAAAGCAGGATTACTCATATGCAATAACCAGTGAAAATACTCGGATGCAGTACACACCATAAACCATAGAACTCATTCTTTCCCAGAAATCTTTAAATTGAAATTCAGGCCTTTCTTACTCGAAGTCGAAAATGGGCATTCAGGCTAGTTGTTTTCAGATTATGTAATAAAAGCAAAGGTGCTGGATAAAAAATTGCATGTTTGTAACATCAAAACTTAAGCTCTTAATAATTTTAATATTTTGGAAAGAGAAGCAAAGATCTTTTTTCTACTTGCTGTAATAGGTTTTTTTGTTTGGATGCTTTGAGGTAGAACTGTCCTGTACCATGCTTATAGTAAGTCTCACAAAATGCTATGTTTTAACTTTAAAAATAGATTATGTAAGAGTACAAAATATGAAGTCAAACTTCACACCGCAAGAACTCATGTCTGCATGATGAAATATTGACATCAATGGTTTAGAATCAGATCTATTCTGTCTTGCAGACTTTTGCTTTTCAACCAGGCAGTTTTCACAGGCTTTCTGATTTGTGGCAAGCCTTTCCAAATCCCTGCCGAGACCTTGAGAAGGTCCTGCTGTCTTTTCCACATCTGTGGCTGGTTTGTTCACCTGTTGTGCGCCTTCTCAGGGATCTCCTGTGCACTGGGGTGCTGGGCTTGCTGTGTCTCTGCCTGTCTGCTGTCTCATCCTGAGACTGTGGCGGCTTCCCCTGGCTGGGTATGGCTAGCTGCCTCCAGGGAAAGGGGAACTTTCTGTTTTTCATGAGATCTCACCTGAAAGAGTTCAACAGATTTGACACAGCAAACATGCAATCTTCTTCATGTTCTTTACCAAATGCTGAGTGTTTGTTTAATTGATGAATGGCTCACTCAGCACTGAGTACTACAAGTGTAGTGAGCTCAGAGTGAGCAGAGCACTGCCCTGGGGATACCCCTGCACATTCTGGGATACCTGACTTCCATATAGGAAGAGCGTAGCTGTCTTGATGAGCCCTTGACAGGTTAATCTGTTGTCTCTTTTTTCTGATTGTATGGGAACCTGGCAGAATTCCCCAGTGACTGAAATCTGCCTTGGGCTGCTGCAGCGGCCCCGCAGCACTGCAGCTTATGGTTCGCTACAGGGTAGTTGCTTTGTGGTGAACCATAGGAAGGCTGGCTTGAGACTGTTGCCAGCTGCCGTTTCCATGCTGGTGCAGCTCCAGAGGCAGGAGAAAGGCAGGGTTCTACAAATAGTAAGGCCAAGGAAATGACATAAATCTAAAAATCAGTTATCTAAATAAACTGCTTCTTTTTCCATCGCAATTTTTCACCAAGGCTTTGTAGTTATAACCTGTTCCCAAGTGTTCTATTTCTGAAGAACACTTTACTTCCATAAAGAATTAGCATCTTCAGCCAAAGCTTGAACTTTCCCTGTGATTCTTAGTAATATGAGATGAATTCCCTACCAGTCTCTCCTCTGCTGAGGACTTCAGTTCTTTTTTTGAAGCCATTCTGTCCTGCCCTCTCATCTATCATAATGTTTCAAAGTGCATACTTACCGGTTTGCATTGAAAGCTTAATTTTATTGAAATTTGGCTGATGTGACTGGACAGGAGTCTTGAATTACAGAAGATAACAATTTTAATATTTTACCATCAGCATAGTCTTGTGCTGTAGTCATATGCTCATGAATAGTTCTTTCACTTTATTTTACCTACAAAGCGTACTAAAAACCAATATTTATTTGCTGTTGTGATCAAATATAGCAGTTAAATAGCTTGATCAATGTGGCTAGCAATAAAGACACCCTGCATTTAATGCTGTGTTTTGAGGTGGTGTGCTTTTTTGATTTTTAAAAGGGCATCGCCAAAATGCAAGCCTGGATGAGCATCTCAAATTGCATTAAGGGTTATACAGATTAAAAACAAACATCTTTTTCTGTTCAACTTATATAGAAACTAAGTGCAGGATGCCAAGAAATGTGCAACTGCGAAGAATCAGTGGAAATCTGGTTAGTATGAAGGCTAGCATTGGAAATGTAACAGTGACATGATTTGTATTTGGTATCTTAGCAAGAGCTTAATAAGGATTTAGAGATAACGACACCGTGGGACAGTCTAGCAATCTGAGGGTGGCAGCTGCACTTTTTGTGAGAGTGACCATTTGTCCTTCAGCCTTTCTATTTAATTATCTTTCCGTTTTCTGTTTTTTCTTAGGTTATGGTTACAGTGAGACAGAAGTAATAGATCTGAATAATTAATCTAATTGAATATTCATTACTTGAATATTAAGCAGGTCATTTTAAATACAGGTCATTTGAATTATAGATTGCTTTTGCATGACAGTAAGCTAAACCTTTCCTTAGGTATTGGTGTTAGATGTGCATTCTGCTTGTTTTCGTTTTGACTTGCTCTTAGTGCATAGCTCTTGTTTTTTTAATCAGTTGAAGAACCTTACTAATGGTAACTAGCTTGTGCTCTTAGGAGAAGATTCCTAGACATGTTTGTAACTTTTAGAATTGGAAAAAATCATTCTAACTTCTTCAGTGTGTTCAGTGTATAAAGAGAAGTGTTACGGCTATTTTTATTACAATTCTGTAACAGGAGAAAAGATCCCA
>WBNQ01054833.1:0-12952 GCA_013401375.1 Spizella passerina | reverse complement strand
ATTAAAGATACAGGTTGTAACTATATTCAGGCTTTAGTGCCTCACCGAGGCACCTCAGTCAGCAATGCCAGCCAACCCCTAGCACTGACTTTGCACATGGATTCTGGAAGATGTTTCCCTGATACCCCAAGGTCTGGGATTTTGCATGGCTGTTAGCAGAACAGCTACCAGCAAGGAGCACCAAGTATTGCTTGGCACCTATTCAGCAGCCAGACACACTTCCTACAACCTGGGCACCAAACAGCCTCCTACACACTCAGCTCATTCTATTTAGACCCTGTCATGCAGCAGATTTAATTTTGCAAATTGACCTTAACATTAAACCATTACAAAAACTTACTTTGGTAGCATTTTTTCCTGGAGAAGCATTGCATAATTTCAGACATCAACCTCAGATTGCTGTTTTCAGAAACCAGTTTCTGCATACCAGCAGGAATTCAGTGTGCCTGGTGCTGAATGGCTCTCTGGAGGGTGAGCTATCTTCCACTAGCAGTATAGACATGAGGATACCAGTTTAACTTTAGCACAATTCCAATGCCTAAAATTAAGAAACGTAAGTAGCCATCTGTGCTACTCAATTGCAAAGTTATATGAGAGTGGAGAGAAGAAAATGCTAATTTAAAAAAAGAACATTGTATACTTCACTTAAGAGTTGCACTTCCAATTATTAAACTATTAGATGTTAACTAATATGGGAATTAACACCAAATATAATTTATAACATTTATGGATAAACCCAAAGAATCTATGTTCAAAGAGGAAGAACTACAGTAGTATTGCATGCTGTGCATCATCTTAATCACATGGCTTAAATCAAGGAACAATTGACTAAAAGGCTACAAAAATGCAGTTTATGAGACTGACATGGCTGTTAATACAGTGCTCACCAGCTGCTTTCCAGGCCAAGGCTGAGGTTTTAAGCCTCATTTGAAAGCAAGAGACAAAAGGTTACAAAGTGCTCATACACCATCCATTCCGTGATCAGATTTTTATTTTGAAGGAGTAATTCAAACTCATCAAAATGACATGATAGGCTATTTTCACATCTCTGACTCAGCAAGCTAACAAGAGTTGACTGTGCTCAAGTAAAAAATGCATCAGTTAGAGACAAAAATTTGGATGGTCAGACATCTTTACTCTTGTATATATGGAAAGATCTTAGATTATTCTGACAAGTGTCCAGCTGAATTAGTCAGACAGGCAATCAGTCAAGTGTCTACTGGTGTCACACAGAGGACTGTGGAAAGCTACAGCATCATTTTAATTAAAATACTGAAAGCAAGTTAGAAAAAAATTCCTGTTAAAGCTACTCATAATCCCCAAAACCACCTAGGTGACATATGTAACCATAATCACTGAGTGCCTGCAGGTCCTGGTGTGGCCCACTAGGCAGTGTGTCAGGAATGACACAGTCTAGACAAGAGCTGAAAATAATAAGGGGCTGCCTGCCCCAGTTTGCCTGAAATTGTCCGCAAGCAGAAAATAAAGTGATTATTTGATTTTTAGCCACTGAGCCCCGCGTGACTCTTGGCTGAAACTGCCCCTCACAGGCACTAACAAGGAGCACAGCCCAGTTTTTGTTTGCAGGTCATTGTAGATATGACCCAGTAATGCAACCAAGTACAACTCTGCCTTCCTTAGTGGAATACCCTATCCACTCACACTCTGACAATCAACCACAGCAGCTTTGGGAGACATAAGGGACTGCAAAAGCAGGTGTCTCTTTAGATTCAGGATTCCAGATTTGTCTGTCCATTATTAATGATCCACCTACTGTGCTCTTGTAAATATGAATCTTTCCACGTGCTTTAAAATCACATGCGTGGGCTATCTTACATTAAAGACTTACACTGACAGTATTAGACTAATTGCATGACTGAGGTGGAGAACAGATTCAGGTAGCTGGACAAACAAGAAAAGCAATATATATACAGGCAGCAGGTCCTTTCCTCACACCACTGCCACCAGGCAAGGAATTAGGAACATATTCTGACTTTCAGCAACTGGACAACAAGCAAACAAAATTAAAATTAGAGTAAGCAAACAAACACAGACTGTATTCTCCATGTGCCACAACCCAGCAAGGAGAAAGACACATCTGCCTTACTGCTGGAGTGCTGTGACCATGATGGGGATGCAGCCATGTCCCTTGAACCAGAACTCCTCAAGTCAGTTTTGCTACGTCAGAAGTCTCAAAAGTATATTTCCCTATTAAAGGCTATATTTCACTGCAGACTTTTCAATAGTTTGAATCTCCTATGACACAGACAAGAAAAGGTTCAAACCTCAAAGCACAGGAAACAGAGCAGCATCTCAAATGATGGCACCTCCAGAACAAGTGGGGGACTGTGTTCACAAAGAAACGTGGCTGTGTTTCTTTTGGTCTGTTTTATAGAAACACCAAGGAATTACCCATGTCCATCTAACCAACAGCTAGCAATGTACCACTGAAAATATATATATTGCTTTTATTTTCCCTAAAATCAACTTAACTAGCTCTCATTCTTCTCATATTATTTTAGATAGTCAATGTATTTTCCTCCCACTGGACAGAGAATGAACACATTATCTTTCCATCTTACAGGGCCCTTGACAGCCAAATAAAACATGGTTATTACTGTCAGAACTCAAATGAAATATTCTGAACATGGCAAGAAGTTATTAGCCTGATGTTCAGAAGACAAGCTAGAAATGGAAAGGAAAAATATTTTCCCTATTTTATAGGCTTTTGTGGGAAAATTACCTTATCTTCTTGTTGAAATAGGTTTGAGTTGGATTTTGTTTTTGCTGTGTTGAAATACCCTAATTATTCCATTAGGAAGATGCAGGATATTAATTTTTATTAATCAAAATACTGATAAATGAGAGAGCAATTATTAAAAACATTAATATTACTTTAATATCTTAAATTATACACACTAAATCAACCAGGTAATGTCATTTCAGTGCACAGTAAATTCATAGCAAGTAAGATTTGTGATATGACAGATAAAGCCAGAAGCACTAAATAAGTGCATTCACCTTTCAAACCTCTTTCCTGCTGCATTTAAAAAAAATCTGACAACAAACACCGTGGCTGAAATGTTCCTTATACAGAGATTGCCTACTTTAACTAGGCTCACCTATAATTAAACAGCACTATCTACTCTGCATAATAATTGAGAAATATAGAACAATGGAGCAACAGTGAAGAAAAGGGAGATTATTTATCCTGCACACTCGAGTGGTGGTAGAAACCGCAAAGTGAAAATCACTGAGATGTCATCTCTCCCAGGACACCAGTGAGAGGAGAATGGAGCTGAAAATTGTACTTATTACAATTTTAAAGACACATCCAATGTGGTTCGAGGCCAATGTCAGCACAAGTGGCTCCCAGGGAGGAGCCAGGCAGCCCCATCACTGCACTCAGCAGCTGCCAAAGGGACGTTGTGTGCACAGGGCTCCTCTGAGCATCCTCACTTCCCGGGGCCATCCAGAGGGATCCATCCTGTTTGATCCTGAAATCACATCCCTTGAGAGCTTGCACATAAAAATGCCATTAAAGCAAATTAACTGTGCACTAGCATTTATCAGCAGGCCACTTTGACACTTGGGCAGCCAAGTCCACTGATACCTTCTATGTTTATTAAAGACAGGTCCATGTGGAAAAGCAATTCTCAAATGTTTCTAGAAAATCAGGCATTGACTAAGTACGTTTTTAAAACCCCACAACACACACAAAAAAAAAAAACAAACACCCAGATGTCCTGGACCCATCCATCCCAGTATTCTGCTTCTAACAACCTTCAACAGCAGATGCCATAAGAACAGGGCAAAAATATTTCCTGCCTCTGCTCTCATGACCAGCAGCTCAAGGACATCCTAAATCATACATACAGTCCTTCTGCTTGGGCTCTTGAAGCCAAAATTAAATATAGATTTATAATACAAATATTTTATACAAATATTTTGAAAATTATCTAAATCCAGGCCCTGGGATTTAGTGCTATTTATGCCACTTGTTCAGACCTGATTCAGATCTTTCTTTTCAAGCGGTGCATTTCAACCCAAAACTTCCAAATTATACAACTAAGAAGTTCTTCATTATTTTTTCATGCTACAATTTGTATCAAGTTAATCTACAGAAACTTCAAAATGTTTCAAATGACCCTGAATATCCAGCATGTGTCATAACCTTGGGAATAAGTCTAGAAGTCCTATTTACCTTTAAAGACTTACTGTATTTTCAAATTTAAAGACTATTTACTTACACCAAAGTAATTTTTTGCACCGCCTCCTGTTCTGAGTTACGGAAACTCTGAAAGAGCCCTGGATAACAGCATCTCACAGTGTGTGTCACCCAAAGGATCAAAGTTCCCAATATTCACATTTCAGCAGTCGGTTCTGGTTCTGTAGGAGTGCCAGACTCAATGTTCACCCTCATTCTCTCACAGGGCAGACCAGCACAGAGGTTCCTTCAGAGCTGAGGTCACCTCCAGCCCACAGATCTCTGCAATGTGCTCATCTCACTCCTCCTGGAAAACTCCCTTGGCTTTTCTGCCAAGTCCCAGCGAGCAATGCAAACACTGACAAAAGTAATCAAGAGCTGCTCTGAACTTTGATGGGTTTCTCTGCACCTCAAGGCACATTCAGCAGAAGGGACACAGTTTCCTCTGTGAAAATAAGTTCTGCACTCACAAAATGGTAGAATCATCAAGTATTTTCTCCTCTTCTGCAAAGGATAAATAGTTTTTTAGCCCTTAACTGTTCAGAGTAAAATAAAACAACGGAACCACAACACTATTATGTCCTGTTTTCTAAGTAATTCTGGTTTTCATTATTCTAAATCGTATTATATTGTACTTAATGTCCCTTTCTGGAAAAAAAAATTGATAACTAAATAAGATTTCAAAACAATTTGAACATATCAAAGTACTTTGCAAATAAGGTTTACATGTTCACTTTCTATGACACAGTTAGGAATCTTTCTATAAAAGCCAGAAGTTCTGGAACTGTAATTGTACCACGCCTTTCAAACCAGGTACTTCATCTTACATACTAGAATTCATATTTTTATAGGTCTACATTGCCACAAAAAGGAGGTGGGAGGGGTGGGAATCAAATAAGAATCATGAACTCCAAACTTAGGGTTATTTTAAGTGAAAAAGGTACAAGGACCCTGCTTGAAAAGTAACTGAAGGGGCTGAAGGAGCAACAAAAGAAAAAAAATCAGGTATAGAACTTGAATTAGCTTTTATTAAGTTTTCTCATAGTGAAGCAAAATATCACTACTTGTTCCATTGTTTTCTTTTCCTTTCACAAAAATTAACATTTTCCACAGAAGCCTGCTTGTGCATACATTTTTNACTGACACCTTCTATGTTTATTAAAGACTGGTCCGTGTGGAAAAGCAATTCTCAAATGTTTCTAGAAAATCAGGCATTGACTAAGTACGTTTTTAAAACCCCACAACACACACATAAAAAAAACCAAACACCAAACACACCCAGATGTCCTGGACCCATCCATCCCAGTATTCTGCTTCTAACAACCTTCAACAGCAGATGCCATAAGAACAGGGCAAAAATATTTCCTGCCTCTGCTCTCATGACCAGCAGCTCAAGGACATCCTAAATCATACATACAGTCCTTCTGCTTGGGCTCTTGAAGCCAAAATTAAATATAGATTTATAATACAAATATTTTATACAAATATTTTGAAAATTATCTAAATCCAGGCCCTGGGATTTAGTGCTATTTATGCCACTTGTTCAGACCTGATTCAGATCTTTCTTTTCAAGCGGTGCATTTCAACCCAAAACTTCCAAATTATACAACTAAGAAGTTCTTCATTATTTTTTCATGCTACAATTTGTATCAAGTTAATCTACAGAAACTTCAAAATGTTTCAAATGACCCTGAATATCCAGCATGTGTCATAACCTTGGGAATAAGTCTAGAAGTCCTATTTACCTTTAAAGACTTACTGTATTTTCAAATTTAAAGACTATTTACTTACACCAAAGTAATTTTTTGCACCGCCTCCTGTTCTGAGTTACGGAAACTCTGAAAGAGCCCTGGATAACAGCATCTCACAGTGTGTGTCACCCAAAGGATCAAAGTTCCCAATATTCACATTTCAGCAGTCGGTTCTGGTTCTGTAGGAGTGCCAGACTCAATGTTCACCCTCATTCTCTCACAGGGCAGACCAGCACAGAGGTTCCTTCAGAGCTGAGGTCACCTCCAGCCCACAGATCTCTGCAATGTGCTCATCTCACTCCTCCTGGAAAACTCCCTTGGCTTTTCTGCCAAGTCCCAGCGAGCAATGCAAACACTGACAAAAGTAATCAAGAGCTGCTCTGAACTTTGATGGGTTTCTCTGCACCTCAAGGCACATTCAGCAGAAGGGACACAGTTTCCTCTGTGAAAATAAGTTCTGCACTCACAAAATGGTAGAATCATCAAGTATTTTCTCCTCTTCTGCAAAGGATAAATAGGTTTTTAGCCCTTAACTGTTCAGAGTAAAATAAAACAACGGAACCACAACGCTATTATGTCCTGTTTTCTAAGTAATTCTGGTTTTCATTATTCTAAATCGTATTATATTGTACTTAATGTCCCTTTCTGGAAAAAAAAATTGATAACTAAATAAGATTTCAAAACAATTTGAACATATCAAAGTACTTTGCAAATAAGGTTTACATGTTCACTTTCTATGACACAGTTAGGAATCTTTCTATAAAAGCCAGAAGTTCTGGAACTGTAATTGTACCACGCCTTTCAAACCAGGTACTTCATCTTACATACTAGAATTCATATTTTTATAGGTCTACATTGCCACAAAAAGGAGGTGGGAGGGGTGGGAATCAAATAAGAATCATGAACTCCAAACTTAGGGTTATTTTAAGTGAAAAAGGTACAAGGACCCTGCTTGAAAAGTAACTGAAGGGGCTGAAGGAGCAACAAAAGAAAAAAAATCAGGTATAGAACTTGAATTAGCTTTTATTAAGTTTTCTCATAGTGAAGCAAAATATCACTACTTGTTCCATTGCTTTCTTTTCCTTTCACAAAAATTAACATTTTCCACAGAAGCCTGCTTGTGCATACATTTTTATTGCAATACCTGCATTTTTTTTTACAATTTCCAACACTCTGAAACTAAATTTTAAGAGGAAAAAACCCCAAATTATAAAATATATATGCAGTAGTTATTTCTATGGTCCTTGTCAGAGGTCACTGCTTCTATTAATGCCATCTTGGATGGGAATCCTTAGTGTTCATATAACCTTATTTTAGGAAACCCAAGCATACTATTTAACCAGCATCTTACAAACCTATTCTAAACTGAGTTCTCTGAGTTACTTAAGCAATTCAACCATTGATATAATTAATTTTGATGTAAATCTCTCTCAGGGGCTTTAATGAGCCAAGTCAGGAAAATTCAAATTAAATTATCCAAATTAAATTAAAGAAACGTACACTAGACCTCAGAAGCTCATAAGTAATGATGTTAAAAATATTTCCTCAACACTACCTAGAAATAGCATATTAATAATAATGTTTAAAATACAATTAGAAACATAGATGTTACTCAAGAAGTCCTAGAAATACTTTTGAAATATTTAGTTCAAGTCAGGATTCTAGGACAATTAGACACAATGGGTTTGCTTCTACATTATGCACCTACCTGTGCTACTGGTCAGGAATCAGCACTCAACAGTGTTGGGCCCTAAAGTTCTCCAGGGGGAAAGGAGGAGACTTTTCCAGCCCTCCTTGACTACCCAGATGAAGTCAAACACTTCTCGCATGGGGCAAGCACACTCATGGCTACCCCAGCCTCCCCCACTGCAGAGTTCTTGGAACAGCACAGAGGGACAGCTTGAGAGCTCAGAAAAGCAACAGCCAGCCCAAAAACCAGCTGCCATTACAAACAGTGCCCCTGCATGAAAGCAAACTGAAGGAAAGCAGAGTAAAAGGTAGAAGTGAGTGCAAAGACATCATAATCAGATTTCACAACCAGTTACAATTGCTGGTTTTTTCCCCAAACATTACACATGATAAAAAAGCAAGATGAGTAAGGCATCACTGGTCCAGTCTATAATCAGGGTGACCTCACATACACAAATGTACAATTAAAAACTAAGTTGTTTTAAACCTATCTCATATTTATAAAGAACGCTCATTCCACCCAAGCAGAGTCTCCACATGACCAAGAACAGGGTCTATAAAACTATACCATGTTTCACAAGACAGGCCAGACTCAGGAACATTAAAAATTTGATAATTCTATTTTAGCAGAGCAGCATGATAGATGGCACTTTTATGCTGTAACCTAATAAAATATCCTCTTTTGTCTCTCCCACTAGAAAAATATTATACTTTAAACTAGATCTAATTAAAAATAGCAGGGGATGAGGTTCGCATCAAAGACCAGCCTGTGCAGATGGTGATCCCCACACCACACCAGACTGCACCCACAGCTGAGAAGGGGTCCCCATGCCCAGCAGCTTCCCACTCTGCCCTCAGGACAGGGAGGCGATTCATGGCCCCTGCCTAATGGCCGAGTAAATCAATCAGCGGCACTAAGCCCCTCATCTGAAACACCGGCAAGTTCGGTTTCAAAGAGGCGTCCAGGCTTCAGAAAGCTGTGCCAGGAACGATGCCAACAGCATTTCTCACACAGCCTGAGCCCCTGGGCAGCCCTTTGGGAAGAGCACCCTGCGTGCCCTGGCAGAGGGTGTGGAGCACACACTGAGCCAGCCTGCACGGCTGCCGTGGCTGCAGGGAGGCTGCAGGAGCACTGGCAGCTCTGGTCCCTCAGCAGAGAACCCCACGAGAGCTGGGAGCTGCTTCAGAGTGTTGGAAAAAGGAATGAAATTTAGCAAAATGTTAAATTATAATTTAGTTATGAGTCGTGTGTGAATTGGTTTGTTAAAAACAGTTTTGTAGCCGTTGATAGTATGTGTTGGGTTTCGTGTGTAACTTAGCAGGTAGTCTTAGGAACTTAATAAATATTTAAACCAGTGTAGGAAAGTAAGAATGCTAGCCTGTCTGGAGGCAGCATACAATATTGTTAGAATAGGATAAGCAGAAGATTTATGATCTTGTTTGTGAACTAAGGAATGTATTGCAAGGGGTATGTCGCTAGTCAAGGGGAACTGTTTCTTGGAGACCTTGTTATGAATTGCATGTATAATAGGGAAGCACCTGTATGTGAAGTTGGGGCTCTGATTTGGTGATGTTAATCCCCAGACTCCCCGAGCCCTTAATAAAGCACCGCACAAAACTTATCCCAGTTTTGTGTCATTTATCAATCGGGCAACAAGAGCACGATCAGCACCGCACTGACAACAAGAAATGAGATTTGCAGGGGAGGAACCCACAGCACTGCACACTCCCTGCAGCTACAGCTCCCAGGAGGAGGGGGCTCAAAAGGCTCCTGGCATGGGAGACCCCAGGGCAAGGCTCTTCTGCACCAGCCACCTGCAGGACACAAACATGCAGGATTCCCCTGTGAGGAAACAAAGGTTCAGCCTGAGCTGAAAGTCTGATTTTCTGAGTAACATGCCTTTTATGTAGTCTTTCTTTTCTGAAATGCTGAGGAAAATATTCCTCAGATAGATAGAGAAATAAAAGCCAGAGAGCTAAATACTATGTACTTATCCTTTCAGGAAATATCTAACTTGTGCAGATGGTAAACCAGACTATGAAAGTCCACATTTTAAGCAGTATGGACTGAACTGAACTGAACAGAACCCTTGAAATTTTGAAATTTCTGAAACCCTTGAACTGAAAGGAACCCTTGAAATTTTCAAAAATGAAGATTCAGTAGGAAAATAATCCTGGCTAGCTTTGCTGTAAAATAGTCTCCATAAAAACAGCAGTCACACTGAAAGCCATGTAGCAAGTAGAAATCTATGTCTGTTTAGGGCAAATATTACTACAGGTCTGAACAGAAAGGCCTAAATTAATTTCTTGCATTTACAGGATGAGATTTTCAACACAGGTGAGTAACATGAGGGTAAATCTTGACAGCAATCTATTTCTACCCTGCAATTCCCCAAAATAGTTTCATTAAGGTAGCAGTCTGGAAAAAAACCATTTTGTTCTCTTTCTGTGGTTCCTGTCTCTCTACTGGCACAAGAGACACAGATGTGGTACACAGTGACCCTCAGGCATTTCAATGCTTTCCTTGTCACTGCTTATCTTCCAGGTATGGTGAATGAGCACAGGTGTTCAACTTCACCATCCCCCAAAACCTCCTTGCTATTTTTTTTCTCCAAGTTAAAATACAAGCAGTCTTAGTCCCTACAATCTACTTATTTCCAACCCTGCAAGTAGCAACATGTACCATGCTGCAGATTTTGCCAATGCTAGTAGAAACTGTGACACTGAGCAGGAGTGACAACCAAAGCAAAAAAACAGTAATTCTATTTTTTTCTACATTTCTGTGACACTGGAAAAATACTTCTTGCATATATCATTTTATCATTAGTTTCTATCACATGCATAAGCCAGTGTGTGAGGTTGCTTTTCATTACAGGAAACACATTCAAATGAGAGAGAAAGGATAGAAAAAGGCAAAGTAGAAATAATAAAATGTAAAATTATGGTTATAAATTATAACAAAGTCTGCTCAATTTGTAGCAAATAATTCTTCAGATAAGCAAAAAAATATCCTGAGAGCAAATCCATTGTGTACTTCATACCCTAGAATCTCTTGGTTTGGAGCATGCAATTTCTGCCCTCCCTCTCCCCAACAGAACAATTTGATATTTCAGTCCTAAAGTAATAATACATACAAACAGCTTCATTTACTCAGAGAAAACTGATGAGCCTTCATCTATAGTCAAGCTCTTTAGTGCTCAGATTTGACACAGGAGTCTACTTAAAGCTCAACAGGAGTTTGTGAATGGCTCTTTGTGTGACACACTAGCTCTAGAAAAATCACTTGCTTGTGGTTTTATTCTACTGTTTCCACTTCTTAGCAAGAATCCAAGCAACCATCCTGTCCCAGAACAAACATGTTTAAAGGTAAGAAATAACCAGGAATACCTGCATGCGTGGAGAAGCCCACTGCACATTTACAAGGCAAATGTAAAAAAAAAAGAAATCAGCTATTTCTAAAAGAATATGGGTTTTATTCAGTTGTTGCACTATCTTTCACTGAATTGCCCGTTTTAACACAGTCCACTTCTTTTCACAGGTGTTTTTTTGGTCTTCAAAAGGGTAAGATTACTAAAAAATAAGGAACTTGTACAAATCTCCTATTGTTCTAGGTATACTATCCTGTTGCCACAGATAAGCAGCATCAGGAATCTCAAAAAAAAGTTGAAAAATATTTCAAGCGAGCCAAATTGAAATCCCATTGATGCACAGTAGTCAAATAGTCCATCTGTATATACCCATCCTTCCAAGTTGAATTTTTTCAACTGTCAGACAAAATGGCATGAATAAACAGCCTGAAAACAGAAATCTGATGAATTGATTGTGATACACAATCAAAGATAGCAATGTTTTTATGAGAGACAAACTTGTGTAAATTATTACTACATTTTGCCTCTCCTTTTTATTACTCCCTTTTCCCAGAAATAATAAGTCCAGTCATTTTGCTAAAAAGAAAACAATTCATTTCACAATTCACAGATAGTCCTGTATCTGCTGAAATGTTATTTGCCAATTACTAACATCCCTGCTCATCAGCGACTCTGGTATTACCAGGCATTTTTAATACAGTAAAAAGAAATTATTTTTTCTCTTAAAATATGGGCTGCATTGAAATACATAACACGTGTCACCTAAATATATCTTTCAGTTAAAGAATAGATTTTAATCTCAGTGTAGTGATTTCAAAACAGAAAATTGCCAAGAAATCAAGGGGGAAAGCAGTATTTTATACACAAGACAAATGAAAAGAAGATGAATGCAAGATAACCATGAAACGTCTGAAAGNGAAACCAGAAAAGCCACTCCATTGCATGAGAGTATCCAATTCATGTAAATTTGTAGAAACAACACTTATAGAGAAAAGTAAACTACTCCGTAAGTTACTACAAATATTCTTAGAAAATAAAGACTTCTGGACACATCAATCCTTCCCTCATCAGTCTTCCACTAACATAAATGTCTATTTTAATTTCAATGAGTTGCATAAATATTAGACGACCTCTGGAAGGATATTACATTAGGATAAGGTCTTCTCTATCTGTTTAACTCTGCTCAGCAAAACAACCACAATGCCTCCTGCAGCTTCTGGAGTAGCCAGTGCTGCCTCATCTCAGGCTCCTCCAGGGATGACACCTGAAGCAGCAAACAGGCTGCACACGCACAAAACTGCCACGATCACAAACAAGCCCTGTTCGTGCTGTGAAGAACAATGGGGAGGATAAGTCAGAGAAGTGAAGCTGTCTTCAAACTCAAACTTCAAACCACTCAGCAGCAGGGACAGGCTGCAATACGTGGCAGGTGGGAAAATGGTCCAGACACCTTCCAATGGTGGTGTAAAATCATGGCCTCCAGAATTCAGTGATGCCTGGAGGCGTTACGTGAGCAATAGCTTCAGCCACCCACAGAAAAAGTTTTTCTCTCAAGTTTGTCTGTTGGTCTACATTTATGGAAAATATGTAACTATGGCAATTTCAAAGCAAGATTTTTAGAGTTCAAATCCTTGGCAGAAGCCAAGTGTTTTTGTATGTACCATTGCCTGGTTATTGCTTGACACTCCTAATGGAGTGAGCAGTAACAGGAATAATGCAGCAATAAAAACCCTACAGGTTAATGTTTTATTTCAGTTAGCACAAGGAGGAGAAGCACAGGATTGCTGCTCATTCTATAGTACCAACTATATGGTACCAACCATTGCTATGAAAGAGAAGGGCCAAACAAATGAATGATAGTCTCCCAAAAAAACTTAAAGGGTACCTTTTAATAAGGACATCCTTGCTACAGCACCTAACAGAAGAACTATATTATA
>WBNQ01054831.1:0-37963 GCA_013401375.1 Spizella passerina | reverse complement strand
GGGCTGAGGGATCACCTGAGGCAGACAGAGGGAAAACCTCCTCATGCCCGGCTTGGGCTGGGCTGAGGGAGAATCCCCTCACAGCCGGGCTGAGGGATCACCTGAGGCGGACAGAGGGAAAACCTCCTCATGCCCGGCTTGGGCTGGGCTGAGGGGGGATCCCCTCAGGGCCGAGCTGAGCTTTCTGAGGAACCGCCGGTCTGAGGCGGCCTGAGGGAGAACCCGCTCCTGGCTGGGCTGAGGGATTCCCTCAGGGCACCTGGGGGGTGCTGGAGGGACACCCTCAGGGCCACACTGAAAACAGAGGAGGCGCCGATCTGAAGCGCCTGCCGGACCCCTCGGGGCCAGTCTGAAGAGGGATGCCCGAGGCGCGCTGAGGGGACACCCCTACGGGCTGGTCCCTGGATGGCTGAAGGGCCGATGCAGAGCACGGCTGAGGCGGCACCTGCTAGGGCCGGTTCGAGGGAGGCTGAGGCGCCGCCCCGGGCCGGCCGCACGGACCCCTCGGGGCCGCTGGGGCGGGGCGCGCACGGCCGCCGAGCCGGGGCGGGGCGCGGGGCAGGGGCGGAGCCTTCCCGCCGCGCCGGGCTCAGCCCCGCCCGGGCTGTCAGAGCCGGCCTGTCCCGGGCGGGCTCAGGGCGACCGCGGGATGCGGCGCTGAGCGCGCTCCGGTCGCTCTCTCTCCGTCCGTCTGTCCGTCCATCGGTCTCCCCGCCCGGACTCCCGCACGCCGAGATTCCCTCCCGCAGCCCATGATGTGCCTGGAAAGCGACGGCTCCTCCGGCAGTAGCCCGGTCTGCGGCGGGCGGCTCCGAGCTGGCGACGAGGAAGAGGAGGAGGACGGCGAGCGGGGCTGCTGCGGCCGGGGTGCCGAGGGCGAGGTGCAGACCCTGTCGGGCAGGATGAACCCCCCGGCGGCCGGCAAGCACCTCGACCGCCCCGCCGCCCTCCGCAAGGCGCCGACCCTCGGCCGGGCCCGGGTGGCGGCCGCCGGCATCCTCAGCGTGGGCAACGTGCTCAACTACCTGGACCGGTACACCGTGGCAGGTGAGCGCACCCCGCGGCTGTGAGGGCATCCCCCGCTGCCCGGGGACAGCCCTTCCCGGGCACGGTGCAGCCGCCGCCGTCCCCGGGGTTGTGCCGGGCTCGGGTCAGCGGGGCTCGCCCGCCGTGCCGGGGCCGGAGAGGAGGGATGGCGTGAGGGATGCGGCGCGGCCGGTGCCCATTGTGCGGCCCCTCCGGTATTGTTCTCTAGTTTGTGTGAATTTTATAGAAAATAAGAGGAGCGCCCTTTGTTTGTGTGGGCTCGATGAAATGGAATCGGTGCTCGCTGGGATTCGGGAGGGAGCGGTGTCCGCAGCGCGGTGCGAGCGGAGGGCGCTCGGCGAGGCTCGGGGTGATGGTAGACGCCTTATCGATCCCGGCACAGGGCGAGCGCTGCGGGCGACAGGTGCAGCTGCGGCCGGAGAGACACACACAGCCTGCTGCCGCTCGGGGGGAGACGGGCGAGCGGGGTGTCCTTGGGTGAAAATCGCAGCGAAGCAAATCCCCTTTGCTTTGTCTCTGCGGAGCGCGTCCAGCCTGGAGCAGCCGGCTGCCCTTCAGCCCTGTGCCAAGGAGGGTCCCTTCCCTGCAGAACTCCCGAGCGGGTGACAGCAGAGCTGGCAGGAGCGGGCGCAGGAGGAGCGGCTAGGCAGCTGCAATGCACTTTGCAAAGCTCGGTTTTCTCAAGGTAAACACTTAAAATCATGCGCTGGTGGGTGTGTGACCAGCCGTAGTGTGTGAGCCACTATGTTCCTCAGTACTTACTACTACGGTGAAGCTCAGCTCCAAAGCAAATGTCTGTTTGGATGTTTACTGTGCCATCCCTAGAGAGGACTCCTTGTTTATTCTTGTCAGGCAATAACAGCAGGGAAGAAGATCATCACTGAACTTTTTCTAATTAGAAATGAAGTAGGCTTGTTGGTAATCAACTGTCTCATGTCATTAGAATATAATACATATTCTCTGTTTGGCAATACTGATAATTTTATCTTCAGAGCTTACAAAGGGGTTTGTGCATGTATAAATTTTTCTCCATGCATATATATGTTTTAATCACTAGGACTCAATGTGGTGTTAAGCAAATCCAATATTTGTTTATACTACATTAAAATAATATATGTTTGTAGGGCAGTGATAGAGAGCAAGGGACATAAATCTAAGTCACTGTTGTTAGAATAAATTGGCCAGGTTGTATTTATTTTGTCTGGAGTAGGGAGATGGGGAGGATTAGAAGGAGAATTTAGCTGGCACCATTGTGGCTTTTTTGTTTTTCTTTTTAGATGTGGCTTGTTCCTTCAGGAAATGTAAAGGCCAGTATTGGAAGATATTAAGTACTCAGCTGGTAGTCAGTCTGTTACAGAAGGAAGCTTGCAGATAGAAGGTTAACCTGTTATTATTGAAGGAAATTGTAGTGTGCTCCTTTGCCCTCAAATAGGGACATCTCTAAGTGGAGTTTTTCTACAAAACACCTTTAATGCATGGGAAGCTTCCTTTTTAGGAAGCTATTCCCCCCATCATGCAATCTTAAAAAAAAATTTAAAAATCACATCTAGTTCACCTATTTGCTGTAGCACTTCCACTGAGACCTTTGCCATCTGATTTTTCTGCCTGCAAGAACTGAAAGCATCTTCTTTTCTGGAAAGGCTGGAAAGTGCCTGACCAAGCAGAAGATAAAAATGCCTGCTTGCTGTATGTGACATTGCCAAACCCAGTGCTGTGATTGCTGGTATTCCTAGGACAAGCTGTGGTATCACTGTGCTCAGTAACTGCCCTGTGGAACTTATCTGTTAACATGCAGCTTGATATCAAAGGTTTAAGATCTCAGACATCAGACTTGCCTTTGGGGACAGAATCAAACTTTGCATGGGCTTTTTGTCTTCTGTCAATTGGTATTTACTTTTCAAACTGGTGTAATATAAAGTGCTAATCTAAAACATGAAATAATTTAAATCCAGTGTAATGGAAGAGTTGTGGTAATAAAAATTATATGTTTTGAGCTCAAAACTGACTTGATTATAAAGTCTTCTCCAAAAGTAATCTTTACTTTTGTATTTTGAGTCTTAGTGCATACCACATGCTTATGTGATGTGCACTTGCAGATGAATCAAGCTAGCACTTTGAATATGCAGCTCATGTCTCAAGACAGGTAATAATTAGTAAATACAACTCTCCAGACCTTCAAAGTACATTTCAAATATTAATTGTTGCAGCAACATAATAAGGGATTTTAACACCAGCCACGTTATGGCAGGGGAAGTAGCATCAGAAGTTATGATTTACCTAAGGCCAGTGGACTGTTGTGAGAACTGGAATTAATTTCTGGTTCCAGCTCTATTTGAAACAAGTGTTAGAGGAGCAGCAGTTCCAATGGAAACTGGTTCCTGAGGATTTGTCTCCAGGGTGATCCCTGCTGTGGATTCTCTGATGTCAAATAAGTTGACCTTTGTCATTAGCCTTTCTCTTCTTGTCTTATACGAGTCTTGCATCTACCCAACCATTTTTTTAAATGAAAGTGTTGGAAGCTTTGGGACTTCTTCCTGCTGTCAAATTTAGTCAAAGGCAGGTCAGTGGCCTCAAAAGCAATTAGCAGGGAGCTGGCAGACAGACATAAGCAAACAGAGTATCCAGCAGTATGGGCACTATACTCAAAATACTCCAAGTACATCTTCTGTCTTACTTGAGAACTTAGTTGCAATTATTTTNAAATACCGTACACCATTTTACAACCTCGTACAGTTAAACACAGAAGTAATTTTTTTCCCGCTGGAAACTCAGTCAGTTTTATATATATGTATGTATGTGTATATATATATAATAAGTATATGCAACTCTGTATTTATTTATTTATTTACTGGGAGGAAAAAATAATATACAGATTTATTTCCAGATGTAATTTCCTGAGTATCTGCCACTATTTTCTAGCATTGCCTCACAGAAGCTGGGTAGCATGTATCCAGTCAATGTAAGAGCATCTTATGTAATAGAAAGAACTAGGCTGACCTGTCCTATAGCACATCTTGCCCTTAAAAGTAAAAGCTTTTGCATTGCTACAAAGCAAACAGCAAATGTGTTGTTTCTTGGTGTTTACACTCTGGAAACATAAACATTGTGTATAATGAGCTGGTTTTGGGTAATCTGTTTTTTTTCAAGTGCAACACACAAGGAAGTAGCTGCCTGTTTTCCTGGTTTTGGTTTAATGACTTCCCAGAATGGACTAAATGAGTTTATGATGGGATTTGCCTTTTTGGTATCTGGGACAGAGCTTGAGTGCAGTTTCCAAGATACAGGGCATACACAGCTTCACACCTGACACTAAGTTTGCAGCTTTTTTGGGAGTACATGATGAAAATGGGCCTCCACTGAGGACTGGCCTGTTTCTTAAGGTTTCAGAATAAATTTCTTCCAGTACTTAAAAATAAAGAGTCTGCACAGCAGTAGTGTGTATTTCAATAAGGTCCTTATGTTTACAAAGAGTTGGAAATTTCCAGCCTGTGTGGAGGATGTTGGAACATCCTGATGTTTGGGAGAAGCTGTCCCCAACAAAAAGTGCCAGTGCCTCTGCTGTGGCTCTTGTAAAGGAAAGATTGAAAACTCAATCAGTGCTGAGCATTACCAACTTGAAGGGAAATGATCCTCTGCAATTTTCTTAATAGGTTTTTGACCATACTGATAACAGCTGCCTGTGGAGAAAGCATTCTTTCAAAAGCTGTGATATTTCACTGCTGTTAGGACAGCAAACAAGAGGAAAACAAAAATAATGAAACCATTGCAGATTTCCTGTGAAACTGCAGGTTTTCAGCCATCCCATGATGCCAGGACGTATCTTCTTCCTTAATGAGGTTTTGGGAAAAGTCATCTTGCCTTCAGAAGCTTGGAATGTGGTTTCACAATTATACCATGGGTGACCTTTTACTGTGCCTGCTGTTGACGATGGAAATAGTCTTGCTTCATTAGGGTGTCACCTCCACCTTCTAATTCAGGTGCTGCTTCCTGGCATTTCTGTAGTGCTTTAATTTAAAGGTAACGATTTAATTAAGCTGGAGAACTACCCAGCAAAGTAAATGAGTCTCTCTATCCCACTACAGAAGGGGAAACCAAGTTGCAGAATGTTGGTGATTTGCCTGTGGTAATGGAGTTAGTGGCAGAGCCTTGCCTGGTATCAGCTCATCCTTGAGGTTCTGCATCCCTGTCACACAGTATGTCACAGACTTTGGTCTGCTGGATTTGTCCTTTAAATGTCTGCAACTTGCTAATAACTGTATTTGTGTTAATTAGCCTCTCATTACAACACACAGTTGCAAATCAAATGCCATTCTTTGAAGATACACACATGCAAATGATCGCTGAAAGTTGAAAGTCGAGTTTACAACTATGTAGTGCAGACTGCAGCTGAAGGGTTAGGAAAGGTTCAGCACTAACTCTCAAGTGCAAAGACATTCAAGAGGTTGTGAGCCAAAACTGCTTCTTTTTACCTGTGAGCTCACATTTCTGATAGTAGCATAGTGCCCCATTGAGTGTTTCTTAGTGAATGCAGTCAGGGAATTCTCATGGAATGGGATAAAAGAGCCCCTTCTCCCCTTGTAACAGGACTGTGCTCAGTGCTCATAGCTTCAGGGAGGGAAGTGTTAAGAGGCAGTGCAAGCACCCAGGACACAGCTCTGGAAGGGCTGTAATGCTGGAAAATATTAGAAAATGATACTGACAGAATGCACTTGAGGCAGCAGTGCTGCCAGCTCACACATGGGAGAGTGTGAGAAAGGATGACAGTGTTGTACTTGGGCAGCAGGGACCTGCTAGTGACTCAAATCCAACTACTCCTGCTTTGGGAGCAGAAATTAGACTTGAACCTGATGCACTTCAAAACAGGAGACAGAAAGTGCTCTGCAGCACAGTGATGGGGACTGTGCCACAGCATCTTGTTCTTAGTGTTGTTTTCCCTGTGTGCTGGGCTGGATTGCAAAGGCTGCTGCTTCCTGTTTGCTGATTCTTATGCAAGCTGGCAGGATTTGTTCCAGAGTATTTTACATTTCAAGTGAAGTCTTATTATGTTTAATCATAGTATTTTTTCTTCCTTGTGCTGTAGCTTTGCCAGATACTAACTATCTTTGTTATTATGTGCAGATTTTCCTGTTTGACTCTGAGATCCTCTTTCATGCATGTTGATTAATTTTATCCCCAAAGCATCCAAGGCATCACAGCCAGAGAATGTGGCCTTTATTACATGGAGTTAATATACTCATAAATATTGAGTGTGTTCTTACTAGTAATGATGTAATGATCTTACTAGTCCCTTGATCTCTGTGACTGTCAACACCAGCAGCTTTGTGATAAAGCTTCTCTGGTCAAAAGTGTGGGAAATCTGTAATCATTCCTTCAGACTTTTCAAATACCACACCAAGCTGCAAGAGGGTTAAATTCTAATAAATGGGACTCACTGACAACATTTACTCTTCATTTTTTCTGGTACACTGTGCATGAGAAGCAAATGAGCTGCTGATGACGTAGCATGATGGGTGATAAATATGAACAGATATTGTTAAAAACTGGTGACTTTTCTCGTACTACAAAATCCCATAGCTCTTGCTTGGTATTTCAATTGCTGAGGAACTCGGTTGAAAGGTGTTATAATGTATCACTTACATCAAATAAGGTTTGTAAAGGTAAAGTTTCTAAACTTGAGGTTCCTTACAACTATCAGAAGAAGCTCCTGGTACCTCTTCAGGAGATTCAATGGGAAACCATGACTTTATTTGACANACAAAAAGTGCCAGTGCCTCTGCTGTGGCTCTTGTAAAGGAAAGATTGAAAACTCAATCAGTGCTGAGCATTACCAACTTGAAGGGAAATGATCCTCTGCAATTTTCTTAATAGGTTTTTGACCATACTGATAACAGCTGCCTGTGGAGAAAGCATTCTTTCAAAAGCTGTGATATTTCACTGCTGTTAGGACAGCAAACAAGAGGAAAACAAAAATAATGAAACCATTGCAGATTTCCTGTGAAACTGCAGGTTTTCAGCCATCCCATGATGCCAGGACGTATCTTCTTCCTTAATGAGGTTTTGGGAAAAGTCATCTTGCCTTCAGAAGCTTGGAATGTGGTTTCACAATTATACCATGGGTGACCTTTTACTGTGCCTGCTGTTGACGATGGAAATAGTCTTGCTTCATTAGGGTGTCACCTCCACCTTCTAATTCAGGTGCTGCTTCCTGGCATTTCTGTAGTGCTTTAATTTAAAGGTAACGATTTAATTAAGCTGGAGAACTACCCAGCAAAGTAAATGAGTCTCACTATCCCACTACAGAAGGGGAAACCAAGTTGCAGAATGTTGGTGATTTGCCTGTGGTAATGGAGTTAGTGGCAGAGCCTTGCCTGGTATCAGCTCATCCTTGAGGTTCTGCATCCCTGTCACACAGTATGTCACAGACTTTGGTCTGCTGGATTTGTCCTTTAAATGTCTGCAACTTGCTAATAACTGTATTTGTGTTAATTAGCCTCTCATTACAACACATAGTTGCAAATCAAATGCCATTCTTTGAAGATACACACATGCAAATGATCGCTGAAAGTTGAAAGTCGAGTTTACAACTATGTAGTGCAGACTGCAGCTGAAGGGTTAGGAAAGGTTCAGCACTAACTCTCAAGTGCAAAGACATTCAAGAGGTTGTGAGCCAAAACTGCTTCTTTTTACCTGTGAGCTCACATTTCTGATAGTAACATAGTGCCCCATTGAGTGTTTCTTAGTGAATGCAGTCAGGGAATTCTCATGGAATGGGATAAAAGAGCCCCTTCTCCCCTTGTAACAGGACTGTGCTCAGTGCTCATAGCTTCAGGGAGGGAAGTGTTAAGAGGCAGTGCAAGCACCCAGGACACAGCTCTGGAAGGGCTGTAATGCTGGAAAATATTAGAAAATGATACTGACAGAATGCACTTGAGGCAGCTGTGCTGCCAGCTCACACATGGGAGAGTGTGAGAAAGGATGACAGTGTTGTACTTGGGCAGCAGGGACCTGCTACTGACTCAAATCCAGCTACTCCTGCTTTGGGAGCAGAAATTCGACTTGAACCTGATGCACTTCAAAACAGGAGACAGAAAGTGCTCTGCAGCACAGTGATGGGGACTGTGCCACAGCATCTTGTTCTTAGTGTTGTTTTCCCTGTGTGCTGGGCTGGATTGCAAAGGCTGCTGCTTCCTGTTTGCTGATTCTTATGCAAGCTGGCAGGATTTGTTCCAGAGTATTTTACATTTCAAGTGAAGTCTTATTATGTTTAATCATAGTATTTTTTCTTCCTTGTGCTGTAGCTTTGCCAGATACTAACTATCTTTGTTATTATGTGCAGATTTTCCTGTTTGACTCTGAGATCCTCTTTCATGCATGTTGATTAATTTTATCCCCAAAGCATCCAAGGCATCACAGCCAGAGAATGTGGCCTTTATTACATGGAGTTAATATACTCATAAATATTGAGTGTGTTCTTACTAGTAATGATGTAATGATCTTACTAGTCCCTTGATCTCTGTGACTGTCAACACCAGCAGCTTTGTGATAAAGCTTCTCTGGTCAAAAGTGTGGGAAATCTGTAATCATTCCTTCAGACTTTTCAAATACCACACCAAGCTGCAAGAGGGTTAAATTCTAATAAATGGGACTCACTGACAACATTTACTCTTCATTTTTTCTGGTACACTGTGCATGAGAAGCAAATGAGCTGCTGATGACGTAGCATGATGGGTGATAAATATGAACAGATATTGTTAAAAACTGGTGACTTTTCTCGTACTACAAAATCCCATAGCTCTTGCTTGGTATTTCAATTGCTGAGGAACTCGGTTGAAAGGTGTTATAATGTATCACTTACATCAAATAAGGTTTGTAAAGGTAAAGTTTCTAAACTTGAGGTTCCTTACAACTATCAGAAGAAGCTCCTGGTACCTCTTCAGGAGATTCAATGGGAAACCATGACTTTATTTGACAGATAAAAATTAAGAACCCCAGAGATCAGAACTCTTCTAAGTTCCTTGTTTCCATCATCATTGCTTGATGTGTATTACAGACCAGGACATTGTTGTGCAGCTTCTATGGAATCAGATGGTGCCTCCAAAGTGCTTACAGTCCACATCTGTCTCCATATCCCCAAGATATATCAGAGAGCTGCAGGCCAAGGGTGGAGAGCCAGAGGGACACAAGGGACAGCCCTGGTCAGTGGGAGGGGTTCCAGAAGATGAGCAGATGTGGCTTTTTGGTAGGCAACATAGCCATGGGGTGAGGAGGGATTTGAGGGAAGAAAAGTGCAACTTTTAACAAGAGTTTACAAACAGCAACTTCCAAAAATGATGAGCAGCACAGGAGAAAGAATGAAGATGTCTGTTGGAAATGGTTAAAGGAGGATGATGCCCTTCTGGCTGAAGGAGTTCTGTGGAAATTGGCAATATGGATGTAGGGTGATGAATGTTCTAGAAAAAATGTGTTTGTGCAAAATGAGTTCTGCAAAGAACCTGTGAGGTGCCTAAGGGGCCAGGGAAGTTAATGGGAGCTGAGCAAAATGGGCTTGGGCTCAGAGCCCAGAGAGGTGTAAGTGAGGTGAACAACACCTCATGGTTTCCAGAAAAGTTTTGAGTACACATCTTGGCATGGACCTCTCCTGGAAATTGAATTTTTGGTGAACTGCTCTGAAAATCAAGAGGCAAATCTGAGACAGGTAGGGGCAAAATAAGAGAAAGAAACCCCCAAACAACCTGAACCAAACAACAATCCCCCAGTTATTACAGTCATTACTACTGAGTTCTTAACTATCAGATGCCCCCTTTGATTTTGGTGCTGTAAAACCTCTCACCCTGCAATTCATCAACTGAAGTAGTACCCCACCTAGAACTGCTGAACTGCTGAGCACAGCAGGCATCTCATGCATGGCTTTTCTTTTCTTGACACATCTGTTTTCATTGTTATTTTGAGTGTGTTTTTGTCTGATGTAACCCAGCTATTTCTGTAGGGTTGCAGGGAAAGGAAGTGAAAGGGAGGGAGCACTAATATCCGTGCTCCTGGTTTTACAACAGCATNTGGGCTTGGGCTCAGAGCCCAGAGAGGTGTAAGTGAGGTGAACAACACCTCATGGTTTCCAGAAAAGTTTTGAGTACACATCTTGGCATGGACCTCTCCTGGAAATTGAATTTTTGGTGAACTGCTCTGAAAATCAAGAGGCAAATCTGAGACAGGTAAGGGCAAAATAAGAGAAAGAAACCCCCAAACAACCTGAACCAAACAACAATCCCCCAGTTATTACAGTCATTACTACTGAGTTCTTAACTATCAGATGCCCCCTTTGATTTTGGTGCTGTAAAACCTCTCACCCTGCAATTCATCAACTGAATGAGTACCCCACCTAGACACCTAGAACTGCTGAGCACAGCAGGCATCTCATGCATGGCTTTTCTTTTCTTGACACATCTGTTTTCATTGTTATTTTGAGTGTGTTTTTGTCTGATGTAACCCAGCTATTTCTGTAGGGTTGCAGGGAAAGGAAGTGAAAGGGAGGGAGCACTAATATCCGTGCTCCTGGTTTTACAACAGCATGTAAAAAATCAGGAGGATGAGGATGGAAGGGGTCCTGGCTGACTGAAGGGATGTGGAATCATTCCCACTTGTGGTCATGACTTTGGGCCTGTCACAGTCAGGAGGGGCTGAAGGTTTCTTTTGGAAGGCTCCTGAAGGAGCTGTTCAGGATGCTCTGGTGGCTCTGTCCACTCTTCACGGTGCTCTGTGTGTTTCAGGGAAGCCTCAGCACAAGGCATGGCTGGAACCACAACGTTATCTCTCACTATATAAAATTGCAGAAGTCTTCTGTCAGGCTGAGCCTTCTAGAGAGAATGGAGCATGTTGTGAGAACAACATCCCACATCTTCAGTGCTTCGGGTTTTGAGGAGATAGGTATCAGTCAGTCCTCCTTCTCCAGAACTGATCTCCTGCNTGGGGGGTTTTTTGTTGCTTTTTTAGAATGTATTTCTTATATATTTCTTATGCTTCTCCTGGTGGCCAGCAACTGCAGTAGCTGAACAGAAGAGCAGGGGGAAAAGCCCAGTGTTTATCTGGAGAATAGCTGCAGTAACAGCTTGGAGTTTGGCTGGCAGAGTGAGAGAACCCCATGCTGGAATGAAAATCCCTTCAGCCTTGGCATGTGATGATTTNCACGGTGCTCTGTGTGTTTCAGGGAAGCCTCAGCACAAGGCATGGCTGGAACCACAACGTTATCTCTCACTATATAAAATTGCAGAAGTCTTCTGTCAGGCTGAGCCTTCTAGAGAGAATGGAGCATGTTGTGAGAACAACATCCCACATCTTCTGTGCTTCTGGTTTTGAGGAGATAGCTATCAGTCAGTCCTCCTTCTACAGAACTGATCTCCTGCCACAACTGAAATCACAGAGCAATTTTAGCTTTAGAGAAGGGAGAGAAATACAGAAGAAAAACCAGGCTTTGTGCCTTGCCTTTCCTAAGTTCAGGCTTGAGCAATATGAACCTACCAGGGTTATGTTGTTGGTGAGCAATATTATCTCCCATAGAGATTTCTTGTTTGTTTCTTTTTTTGTTTTTTGGGGTTTTTTTTTTTTTGGTTGTTGCTTTGTAAAAATGTATTTATTATATATTTCTCATGCTTCTCCTGGTGGCCAGCAACTGCAGTAGCTGAACAGAAGAGCAGGGGGAAAAGCCCAGTGTTTATGTGGAGAATAGCTGCAGTAACAGCTTGGAGTTTGGCTGGCAGAGTGAGAGAACCCCATGCTGGAATGAAAATCCCTTCAGCCTTGGCATGTGATGATTTTTTGTTTAATTTTTTTTTATTTTAAGGCTGCACTGAACCAAAACTGCAGTAATCCATCTTACTCCTTGCTCAGGCTTCTGCCAATAATTATGTAAATAACAGATCACAGTTAATTATTTGTTTCATAGCTTCCTATTTTCCCTATTTGTATTTGTAACATACCATTATTGTCTTAGAATACAGCTCTGCGTTCTTGGCAGCATGGAAAACAACAAAAATGGGTGAACTGACAGTGGCAGCAGGACTGGTGTCTGTGTGAAGTGTGCAGGGCCTGAATGAAACCTGCCTGAAGGTTACCTCTGATTCCCATGGCTGTCCTGGGATTTGCTGATCTGTGCTCTCTGCATATTCTCATTTCAGACAAGTGATCCCTCAGGAGGGTTTGCCAACAAAGCAGTATGGATCTGAAAGGTGGAGGGGGGGTCTTGCCCTGCTGTTGATTTGTGATTTTCACTTCTCTCTGCCTGTCACGTTTGCATTTCATGATTTGTGCTGTGTGGTGGTCATGACCTTGGAAGTTTTGCTTTTCATCCTGCCTCAGGCAGCTGCTTTAGTTCAGCTTTCCTACCAGGTGGGCAGTTTGGGAAGTTCACAAATCACTGTGTGCTTTTGCTGTGTTCCTCTTCAGTGAGACTTTTCATTTGAAAATGGGAGACTATGACAGGACTTATTTTCTAAGAATTTTGCATAAGATTCTGTGTTCTCATTTTCCCATTGCCTTTAGTGTTGGGTGGTTTTTTCCATCAGACTGGTGCTTGTAAACTTTGCCTCAGCCAGACCCACTGGGGCTTGGCTGTCCCAAGCTGTAGGATGTAAATAATTTGATGTGACATCAGCTGACCTAAGTGCCACTGCTGCCCAGGCCTCAGTCCCTGGGCAGGTTGGTGGATGAAATGTTGTTTATGGGATGCTGAATCAGAGCTGCTGAAGCACTTTGGGCCAGGCACTAATTTTGTGCAGTTTCAGGCGTGTTCTCAGTGCTAAATAATAATTAATACAGAATTGCAACACTATTAATAAATACCAACAGTGCAAACTGTGCAATAAGGAGAAATTATTTCTATTGCACTAGTGTGGCTCATAAAGAGAGGTCATTGCTGTGTTGGTGTGCTGAGCTATTAGAACTCAAATTCTGCTGCACTTATACCAGTGTTAAAACATTCCTAATAGTCTTGTTATTTCCGTCCAGCAGGCAGAAATGCTGACTAACTTTCAGGATAACAATCTTTTATATATTCAGGAAACAAAATACCCAAGGGCCACTGGTGACTGACAGCTACAGTGCTCTGATTAAAACTGACAGTTCCTGCTCAGCTCCAGCTTGGATGTGTTAGTTCCTTTTCTCATGGGGAAGAGAAGACAGAGGACAAAAAATTATTTAATGTGGTAATATTAGGATATGAGACTTTTTTTTTTTCTTTGCAATTTTCCAGGAATTTAGAACTCAGAAGTACCAAAGTACCTGAGTAATAGTGCTTGGAAGGGCCAACATTAATCTCTCCATGATGACTTTCTATAACAAGTTTTAATCATAGTAGTACCCCACCTAGAACTGCTGATTATTGAGTCCAAGAACAATGTGCTGATCAGTTAATATCTGGTGTTTGCCTGTTTTATTCCCAGCTGGTATTAAGACAAGGAAGATTTTATTTTTCCCTTGAAATGGGAGGAATTGTGGTGCTTGTGCTCATTTGCACTTACATACAGACTGCACAAGCAATTACTCAATCCCTAATGAAAAACCTTGAGTCACTGGTCAGAACATGAGGTTGTTGGGAGCTCCTGATGCCCCACACAGTGAGTACATCTCCTGCTCTCCTCCCTTGCCCTTCTCTCCAACAGCATTTCTTAGTATATTGAGGAAATTACTTTATTTCCTTCACCTCTGTGTTTATTTAATCTCCTTTTTACAGGTACAGAGATGCTGGGTGCTCAGGAGCAGTTAGCAACACCTCCCCAGCATCTGTTGCTTTTCAGATCTGGGTGTACCTTGAACTGTACAGAAGAGCAGCAAAAGCAATAAAATTAACAAGTTCTCTTCATTACTTCATTATAGAAGGGTCTTGGCAGATCTGCTAAAGTTTAGGCTCACTTGCTATTTCCCTCATGAAACATATTTTTAAGTAGTCAAAATTTTCTCCTCTTATATGTTGGCAATTCCTGCTGTTTAAGGTGCAGTGGCAGCACTTCATGTTACTACAAAACTACCAAAATTTTCAGGGTTTTGGGCTGTGAATCAAGAGATTCAGAGATTCAAGAGATCAACAGTCTTTCTTTCTTTGCTGAAGAAAAGAGAAATAAATCACTTTTGGCCTGCATTTCATTGTGCTTTTTAAACTTCTATCTGGAAGTGGCCAAAGTGAGTAATGCTTCTGTAGTAATATTATGTTCAAAAATATGTAATGGTTTAAATGTCAAACTGTACCTTATTGCAAGCTTGCATTTGCCTCTCAAGTGTGCATTTAAATCATTGCATTGCTGAAAGCCACTTAACAAGAATAAATCAGAAGTGGAGCTGATGTTTGAATAAAACCAGAAGTTATGTGAGTGGCTGGAGAAAGGTCTCTGTCTGTAAGCAGATGCAATCAAATCTGAATCAGGATTTAACAATTTTGATTTAAATATTTAGTCAAGCTCTATTATACCATCCCTTCTCATTTTCTACATGAATGGGAAATACGTTCATCATCATTTAGAAATTCCTGGGCTTTGTAACCTGATGATGTTTGGTTTTATTCACTCAGACTGGTGCAATTGAAGCACAAATCACTTCAGCCCTGAGTGGGAGAGATTTCCTGGGATTTCACTGCTGCCTGCAGAGGAGCTCTGTGTGCACAGCCTGAGCCCAGCAGTGGGAGAGATCCCTCTGTCCAGGCAGTCCTGGATGCCCCACCTGTGGTCTCTGGCCAGAAAACAGCAGGCAGGCTCAGCCATGGAGTGGACACCACTGGTCAGTAGATTTGTATCACTGATCTGATAATTAAGATGTTTGCAAATTCCATTAATCACCTTTTTGGTTGGCAAGACCTCTATTTTTCAATGCTCCACTTCTCTTGTAGATTAAAACAAATGCATAAAAGTTTTTGCTTTAATGAAGGAAGCTGCTAAAAAGAAAATTTATTATTATCATTTATTTTTTATTATATTTTATTTCTCCACTGTTTTCAGGTGTTTCTTTTATTCTGCAGGAACAAGGTTTTGGTGGTTTTTATTGATCAATGCCTTTGACATAATATAGAAGATCTCTGTTTGCAGCTTCCATTCAAACATGTGGACTCCAGTTGCCTCTGCTAGTATTGAGTCATCAAGACAGAAGAACTAAAATACAGATCTTATGCAGGAAGTTTCTATTTAAAAAAAAATAGGTTTATAAGTATGGCATTTCTAAAATATATCGGCTCCTTTGTAATTACACACTTTAGATATTAATACATATAATTATGAAAGTATAATTAGACTCTGGTAGGTAGTGTCATAACAATTTTAAGGTAGATTTAAAAATATCTTGTTTCTAAATATCCCAACAAGAGAAATTTTTCTTTAGTGATATTCTTGGGCTTAGTCTGGAGGACCTGATTCCAGACTCTGGGTTTTTTGCTTTGGGTTTTTTTCCTTTTAACCCAGAATTCAGTGGAGACTGAATTATTCTGTCTTTTAAAGGACAGGCTTCTTCTCCTAGGCTTCTTCTATAAGATTTCAGGGCTAGAGGGAAGTTTCTGAGTTTAATAGAAGACAGTGACAATCAATTTACATATATCTACATAACTTTGCACGCATTTCTTAATTTTAACTTTTTGTTTTATCATTTGCACATTCACTTACATTGTGAAGGAACATCCACCCATCCATCTTCTCTAGCCTCTTGTTATTCAACATCCTTTCTCCATGCCTCTTCGCCCCTTTGTCTCTCAAGTAAACAAATCAAAAGTTTCACTTTTGACTCTGACATTGCTGGTGATTTTCATCATAGCCTCTGTCCCTACTCCTAAGAGCACACTTTGGATAATTTTAGGTTAGAGATTATTGTTACAAAAAAGTCTCTTGGCAGTTCTTAGAAAGGCAGGTAGTGGAAGACTTGGTTGGTGGGAAGCTGGAAGAATGCAGCACCCACAAGCGTTAGGGACCAAGTGTCACAGTGTGTGTGAGGGGTGTTCTCACAGGGACTGCAGACCCTCCTGCTCCAGGATCCATTTCTTTAGGCAGATTCCTTTCCCTTTAAATCCAGAATAGCATCTTTCCACTCCAAATTGCTATGTGGCATGTGGTTTGCTGAGGGGAGAGCAAGTCATTCTGTGTCTCGCAGAGGCTCGTGCCGTGTCAGCTGCCTGGTGCCCCTGTAATTCCCGGGGCTCCTGCTCAGAGCCCGCAGCTGTGGGCGCCCAGTGCCTTCTCATGGGTGCCCGAGGGTCCTGCTCCTGTCCTTGCTTCCCTCCCCCAGCTCTCACTTGTGTGTAATCAAATTAAACAGCAGCAGCAGCCAGAGCAGAGAAGAGCAGCTCTGTTTGAAGCTGTCCCTGCAGAATGTGCACACAGATTTCATCGCTTGCACCTGCCGTGTCTGGCTGCTGCTGTGACCTCGTGTGCCAGCAGCCTGCTCTGATAAGTGTTCCCTGTTCCTTCCATCCCAATTAATAGTTCTAAGGACACTTAATTCCTTGCCAGCCTTCTAAAGCTTGTCTTTGTCCATAAACACTCTGCATTATTTTTGTAAGGGTCCAGTAGAAGAGTGCTTTCAGAGCACAAGAATGAAAGCTAGAGCAGGCAGTGTTAGGAGGTTTCTGTTGAACACATAAAGGCAGCACTTGCTGGGCAGTGATAACTGTGTGAGGATGCTGTGTCATTGGAGCTGGAGCAGTCACTCTTGCAACACTGCAGACTTCTCTTTCAAACCCTTTGTAGGTGGGTAAAGCCTTTCTTGCTGTTTCTATTGAGATCCTTGGCCATTGTGCCTTCCCTGAGTACCAGACTGCTGCCCTTTCCCTGGGCAGATCCCTGTGCCAGCCACAGCAGCTGCTGTCTGGGCAGGCTGGAGATGCAGCAGCACATGAGTGTGGAACAGGCACCAGGCTGTGAGACTGGCCAGGGCTGTGCAGGCCCTTCCTCTGTGCTCTTCACTGCCTGATGAACTCCTTGGAGTCAAACCAGTGCAAAACCACCATCTCCATCACTACCTACAGCATATTTCCTTATGTCACAAAGACATCTCATTGAAATATTTCATGTTTCAAAGTACTGACTTGTTTCAATCCAGAATTCTGTGGTTCCATACAGCTGTGTACCCACTCCCTTTCTACCACTGAAGACACCAGTGAGACAGGATGAGCACAGGGGATCTGTGTAAGAGCCCTGCTGAGATTAAGCACTAAATTGGTGCTGTTTGGCTTCCTTGGGAGTGCATTGCTGCAGATCCCTCACTGTGGATAACTTCTCCTGTGATGGGTAATTTTCATTTGTGCGGCAGATGATGCACATCCCATGAGTGAGTGTTGCAGGTAACAGTACCCATGGCAAGGTGTCTCTCTGCTGGAACTGGAGAACATTAGTGGAACTGAACAGGGGGCAGCCTCCCTCATTGATTCTGCTGTTGCATTGTTAAAAACCTGATAATCTTTTTAGCTGCTCAGTCTCTCCCATTGGTAATTGCTAAATGCAGTTGCTTATGTACAAGCAAGCTCAAACAATGGAAAATATATGAAATATGAACCCTTTCTTTGTGGGGTGGGAACATTTATCTTGCTGTGGTGAGGAATGTTCACCTCACATTTCCGAACATTGTGTTCAGCAGATGAGCTGTTTCCTCCTTCTCTTTCAGGTTTTGGTCTCTCCATTGGGGACAGGGCTGAGGCCATGCTTAGATGGGCTGTTAGAGTAATTATCCAAATGAACAGGCAGGGCTTTAAAGATGCTGTTGTGTGATTTTATTGTTATTAAGTGGAGAGGGTGGAAGTTGGCTGGGTTCTTGTTTTGTTTTTCCATAGTTCAGTCTATTGGCTTGTAGATGAGTGAGAATCTCGTTGGGAAAGAGCTGCCTTTTGATTCTAGTATTGCCTCCAGTTGGGAGAAGACTGAAGAATGCAAGGGAAACTAAAAAACAAATCCCACAGCTGACAGCCTCCAGTCAAGCAGCATGTTTGAAATTTGATGTGGCTACTGAATTTTATCTCTGCTGGGTGACTCTGTCACCGTTCAATGGCTGAGAGAAACCTCCTTGTACAGGCATGGGCATAATTTTACACATCCTAAGGTAAAGAGAGTAAAGGATGGAGGAACATTGTTCTTAAATAGTCTCAGCCCAATGTCATGGAAACTTTAACAACAAAATAAATACAAACCCTCTCTTTTTTTTTAAAAGAAAGCTCTTAAAATAGAGATGGGGTTAAAAGGAGACTGTATCTAATTTTGTTAGCGTTGTGGTCCTAATTTGTCGCTTCTGGTGACTTGAATTCCTCACAAATTGCTGGTTTGCCTGCAGATCTGTAATTCCCACATGCTGTAATTTTGCCTTTAGAAATGTTGGCCATGGGCAGCTCTCTCTTTCTGAGCTGGAATTTTGAGCACTTTGAACTCTTCAGCATGGTTTTTCTCTGTTTGGTGGAGGTGGAGGCTCCTGCCTGGCAGGGAGGATGAGCAGCTCTGGGTTTGCTGGGACACAAAGCCCTGGGCAGGCAGTGAGGATGAGGATGAGCAGGGGTGCAGGAGGTGCCTGCTGGGAGTGTGGAGGCAGCACCTGGATTGTGGGTTAGCTGTAAATTTGTACCCTGTGGAAAGCAGAGCAGCATCCAGCAGAAGGGTGTGCTGGAGAAACAGGCTGTCCTCTCCTGCAATACTTCAATATGTGAGATAAAATACTGTGGGAACAATTCTGAGGCATTTGTTATGGAAAATCCAAGAATTTTCCAAATAATGAGCCCTGCTGTATAATTCCTATCAGCTGCTGGAAGGATCAGCTATTGCTATGAGCCTTTGGCTGGTTTGAAATCATTAGTGACATGCTTTGAGGTTCAGCTAGCACCCAGTCTCTTCATTTTATGCCATATGTTTGACTGTTATGTCATAAACTGAAAGAATACATCATTTTTTATCTTATCTCAGAACTTGAAATGCTGAGATGAAAGGAGAGATGGATGTGAGTTGCACTTTGATCTGGTTTTCATCATTTCAGTTGGGGTTTCATCTTGGTTTTGTTGGGTTTGGGGTTTTTTTAGAGTCCAAAGAAATTTAACCTTACTCTTTGTTTGCTTTTTACATCGGTTTTATCCTCTTGGCATCTGCTGTTGTTATGACTGTAGTGCTCTCAGCCTCAGTATGGATCTCTCAATAAGAGGACATGAGAAATAAATGCAATTAACAAACTATTCAGATCTTCAGGGGCTTATGAGGTCCCTGAAGCTGTGGATGGAGGTCAGTCTCAAGTACAAAGGTACTTTCAGCTCCTGGTGTTTTTACTTTTCTGCTCAGCTCTAAAACGTACTGAAGTCTTGATGCTTACTAAAGCAGTCATGGATGCACCTTGAGTCTGAAATGCCTGGGGAAGGCTCTTTGGTTACACAGCAATTATGGACTGGTTCCATTTACACTCAGGAACTGCAGTTAAGGGCTCTGTCAGGATCTGGACTCTGCTTAGCACACAGATCACCTGTGCCCAGCCAGAGGCATGGATTCCTGCACTGCCTTTCCTTCCCTCCATCTCTCTGCCCTTGGCAGCCCTCAGTGATAAGGCTGACCATCTTTATGTGCTCCTCAACACACTGCTGGGGTTTTATGTTGATTAACATGAAGCAGAGCAGTGTTCTCTAGTGCAGGCCCAGCAATGGAGAAGGCAAAACCACATGCTGGAATTTCATGAAAGAGGAGTGTGTAATTTAAGCAAAATGCTTTACTTGATAGGCTGCAAGCATCTATTTTTCAGATGTGCTGTGAAATGTTAGTAGTGGGTTTCTAGAAAGACATTAAATTGTGAAAGAGGAATGTTTATTTTGGGGAGAAAAGTTTCAGAAAGGAAAGGATATGCATATCTTGATCAAAGTTGAGTAATGTATAGTTTGGAAGGAAAATAGCTGGGCTTGAGTCTCTTCATGTTCATGTGAATACAGGGCAGTTGCAGAGTTTGTAGTGTACAACTGAGATCTGGATTTCACTACTTTATTTCCCTGTGGTAGGATAAATGGGTGAAGGGACAGAGAGCTCAAGCTTGGTTTTTTGGGCACTGCCATTGAGTGCTGCTGTTTGTATTAGCCCAGAGCCCACAGGGGCAGATCCTGCTGCAGGAATCTCTGTGCTCTTCAGCTGCTGCACCCTGGCAGTGGTGCTGGCAGCAGGACAGCAAGGGTGCAAAGGAGAGAGGGGGGCTCAGTCATGTCAGGGTCCTTCAGCAGATACACAAGGAATGCACAGGGTCCTTTCCACTCTTCCATTCCAGGTCCATTCCTCAGACCTGCTGCATGCCCTGGGATAACTCAGCACAGCCTCTCTGTGCTCTCCCACCTAGCACAGCAAGGCTCTCCAGCACATAAAAACTCCTCCCAAACAATCAGTACTCACAGTGGCCCTGTAAGTTTATTATTTGTCATTAATACTGTAGTGTTGGTGCTGATGCTGATGTCTGCCTTGTGCTTGGAAACTGGGAGCAGCAACCAGGAGGAGCTGATCCTGAAATGGCTTCTCAGAGAAATGGAGGTGTCTGTATTTTACCTGCTCCAGTTGTTTCCAGGCTGCAGGAAAAGCACTGCTGCTCACCTCCTGTTATTTGGCAGGGCCTTCCAGTGCTCCTGCAAATGAATAGGCACTTAATTTGTGAATGAGCTGACTTGCATGCCTAATTTCCTTTCACACCTCTTGTTTGCTGCTGATGGAAGTGTGCATTAAAACAGGAAGCTTTCCTGCTTATTCTGAGAGTGTATGTGTGTGTGAAAGGGAGAAAGAGGGCAAGGGCTGTGAGTGAAAATAGGTTGATGGAGGGCTTTTAAATACCTGTACTGTGACAGAAATGGATGTGTTTCAGAACATATCAGTTGGTATAAAGGACTTGAAGAGGAAATTGATGCAACTCAGAGCACTTTAGGAGGCTCTGGAACCAGCCTGTATCTACCTGGAGCAATGGAGGTGAGGGTTAGTACAAGCTTCAGCTGGAATAATGTCTTTGGTCATTTCTGAAGCCTTTCTGGAATACTTTTAGGCAGGAGCAGTGCTAATTTTGTCTTACAAGGCAAATCAGCCAATGTTTTCTGCAGGGAGGGGAAAATAATGCAATAACATAGTTCCCCCTTTCCCTTCCCTTCCCTTTCCCTTCCAGGTGATTTTGCTCCCTCTCTGCTCTGGGCATGGCCACACAAGCAGCTGCTTTGGCAGGTGACTTGGGGAGCAGCAGTGAGAGGATCAGGGCAGGGCAGGTTTCTGGGAATAAGCAGCTGATAAGCAAAGTACTGGGACACTGTGCTGATTGGATAAGAAAGATTAGGCAATTAAATTTTTGTGGGGGCAAAACCCCAGACAACATCCTTAAGGCATGGTAGTATTTTGTTAACAAAGCAAAAGGCAGAGGATTTTATTTACCTGTAGCTCTATGGCTGCAGAGTTTTATTTTTTTCTGCTTGCAGAAAAATAAAAGATATGATACTGAAGTCTGATGGAAATTTACACCCTACAGATAATAATTGCCACAACTGTGGCCACTATAATGAGGAGACTTTTCAATTTTGCTATGGAACTTTGAGATAAATAGCTTTTGGATTCTGGATTTGAAGCCTGGTTTTTCCTGTTTGGGGGATTTTTTGTACAACCATGTGGGTTTGCAGAGCTTAGTCTTATAGTATTCAGTAACAGCTGTTTCAAGGAGAATGCCAAATCTCATAGGAGATGGTATTTCTTAAATCCTACTTCTCTAAAAATTTGGTTTGATTCTCTAAGTGCTTCCTTGGAAAGCCATGGCATGAGGCAGAGCTGTCAGATGGAAACTAAAACACAACAAATGTTTGCTGGTGACTCAGGGAAGATTTGCCTTGTGTGGAACTTCTGTGAAGCTTCTGCTTTCCTTGCTGCAGTGGGGAGGTTTTCAGGGAATCTGAGAATTGTTTCAATTGGAAAAGACCTTTAAGGCCTTTAAGTCTGACACTATTCCCAGCACTGCCAAGGTCACCATGTCCCTAAATCCCACATCTACAGATTACTCCATCTACCTTTATTAACCTCCTTCCTCCAGTTCTACCTCCAAACTCATCTAACCCTGAGCTGGCCCATTTTCCTAAAATTTCCTGTAAAAATAAGTACTTAAAAGTTATATAAGCATGAAGTTTGCTAGGAAATATGTAGCAGGGAATCAAGAAATCCTTTGCATATGTTTAAATAGTGCTTGCAGTGTGACTGCCATTAGGCTTAGACTGTTTTGTTGGTGCTGTTGCTCCACCACAGCAGAAATCTCATTCCAGCTGCATATGTGAAGGGTGTAAATATCAGAACTAGCAATTTTCCTCAAGCATTTTCTTTGCATTTGAATGGAGCATAGGAAAAAAAGCATCCAATCTGACAAGCAAACCTGATGATAGCTCCAGGAAAGCAGCTTTTTGTTTTTGTTTTCAAAGCAATTTCTGTAGTTTTTCTCCACTTCTCTATTGCACCATTTAGCTGCCTGCAGCACACAGCAGGAACTTTATGTCTCGAGATGTTTTATGCAGTCTTTTCTTTTTCTTGTATCCTGGGGAGGTGTGCTTGAGGTGAATATTTTTTCCTCCTCTCCCCCCAAAAATGGCATTAATAACAATATAAAAAGGAGGAAATTATACAAAAAAGAAGGTAGGAGTAGGATGGACTGTGTCTGCATTTGATAAATGTCTTTTTCATTTCTAACACTTGAATTTTTAACATCTAACGGCTTTTGTCCCTCAATATCTGCAGTCCTTCTCTGGGCCCTTAGTGTATCAGAAGAGAGGGAAGAGCAGTTTGTGACCCCACATGTGAGGAGGTGAATTAATGGTGTTCTCTGAAATTACTAAAATGCATTAATTACAAGGGATTTCTCAGTCTCTGCCACTGAAAATATCAAAGCTGTATTTCCTCACCTGTAGCAGACACTGATAGGGACACAGCTAAGTCAAGGAAGAAACTGAAAGTCAGTTCCAGGTTGGAAAAAGCTGTGTTTGTGTTTTTAAATAATGGCCACGTAAAAGTCAAACTGCTGATCATGGTTGTGAACACAGAAGGAAAATCTGCTCTATTTGGTTTCAGTTCCAGTGTGCAAGGAGCAGCTCTGATTTCTCAGTGTCAGTTCCATCACAAAGTGGGAGCAAAATGAGCAGGAGAAAAAACAAAAATGAAATCCTTTGCATGGGAATTGGAGCTGACATGAAAGGCAAGTTTCTTCATTTTGGGAAGAGCACCCCAGATTCCTAGGAGCAGGGAAAGGAAAAAGTTAAACTGATTTAGGGTATAATTTTTCTGAATATATAATACATATCCTGCAGTCCTAGTAAATATAGGATTTTAGGATTTGATTATACTTACATGTAGAAATTCTCATGGTTAAAACAGAATCTCAAGGAAAGATGGATGGTAACTCTCCCAGCCCAACTTCTGCTCTGAATAAATGGGTGACTGTGATCCTTCCCTAATAGCAGTTATATATATTAGGAAGCTGATAATTTTCCATGTGTTTGCTACATCTGGGATTTCATGCAACAAGTGCAGCACAGTGATAAGGGTTTAAAAGCAGTAGATACATGTTAGGCACTTCTCCAACCATTTTTGTTCTCTGTCCAACTTTTCCAGATCAACCAGCTGTATGACAGGTCCTCAAAATTGCATCAATTTCCTTGAGGATCAGCAGGTGCCCTCCAAGCATGCCATGGGTATTTCAAGAGAGGTGTTAATAAGACTAATTTCCTAGGCAGATTGCTGTTCCAGGTTTATAAATGCATTAGCACAAATTATTTTCCCCTTGGTAACTTCTAGTTTTCTATACATATTTTTTGATCCTTATTAAATTTAAGTCTGTGGTTGGGGATTGCAGGAGTCTGAAGAAGTATGAACAGGACTTTCAAGGTGATCTACTTGTGAGTTTGTGCTCCTTATTACCATTGCTGTAATGAATGAGCAGGTGCCTCATAGAATGAGAAGGTGCACAAAGAGCAGTTTTTCATTTTTCTAAGATTGCACTGAAGATAAAGAAAGCCTGTTGGTTTGTTTCCTTTCCCAAACCACTTGCATTTGGTCCTTCCTCACTTCCACTTTCTCTTGCCTGCCCAGCCAGGTGGAGCAGAGGGAATGTGCAGTTTCTCAGTCATGCACAAAGCACTTCCAGGCTTGCCAGAGAGAGGAAGAAATTGGATGACATAGATGGAATTCTCTTTTGTTTGATTTCCTTCCTCTCATTGCTGCTGTCATGAACATGTGAAAATTACCTCTAGCAAAACACTTAAACTGAGATATAATCTGCCAAGGGAATTTGGGCATACAGTACCTGCTTAAAATAACAATAAATTAGACAGTTGGATGCCTTATTCTCAGTGCAGCTTTGAAACTCTCTGGCTTTAAGTATAATTACAAATAAGATTTAAACAATGTCATTATTTATACAAGCTGGCTATGAGTCATGAATTGCATCTTTCTAAATTAATAAAAAGATTAATTTTCTCTTGTTTTCATTTCCATCATCTCCAATACCTTGCGGGGAAGAGCTTAAGGAATAAACTGCTTCTGGGGCCCTGGCTGAGACCCACGGCAGTGCGGAGGCTGCTGAGGAATGCTGCAGTGCCTTGGTGGAGTGCATCCCTCCTGGGGGCACCTGCCTGCCTGCTCAGACCTGCACAGGGATCTGCTGGCTTTGGGTGGCACTCACAGCAGGGCTTGGCCTGAGTTGAAAGCACCCTCGCTAGCTTGGCTTTGGCCTGTTTGAAAGCAGCTCTTTGTGCTGGGGCAGCTCACCTGGGTCTCCTGTCAGGTCCTGGTGCATTTACCTGCTGCCCTTATGTGCTCAAACGTGTTCAGGGACACCTGTGGCTGCACCTTGGGGTGTTCTGCACTTCCCTCCAGAGCTGCCTCCTCTTTCTCCATGGAGGGACTGATGTGAGCAGGAGTCAGCAGGTGCTCTACAGCAAACCCCTCATGCAGGGGAGGCACTGATGTGAGCAGGGGTCAGCAGGAGCTCTACAGTCCAGCAAACTCCTCATGTTGGAGAGGGACTGATGTGAGCAGGGGTCAGCAGGTGCTCCACAGCCCAGCAAACCCCTNCAGCCCAGCAAACCCCTCATGCACCAGGAGGGACTCATTAGAACAGTTATCAGCAGGTGCTCTGCAGCCCAGCAAACCCCTCATGCACCAGGAGGGTGCTTGGGGCCAGGCATGGTTCCAGGCAGTGGCAGGAGCAGGACAGAGTCTGTGGGACACAGCCCCCTTAGGTGAGGTCTTAAGCCTGCTCTCGGCCTCCAACATGCATGTCCCACAGCAGAATGCTTGACATGGAGTTTCTTATATCCAACAATCACTTTATCTGATGCTATCAATCTCAGTGCTCAGAGTTTGCAGTACTTCCTGAATCCTCATTTACTCTAAATTTACTGGCCACACAAGCATTTTGCTATACTGTGCATTGCCTTCAATACCCAAACAGCACTGGGGCTGATTTTCCTTTTGCTTCAGACTGGCACTGTTTTTATTTCCTCCCCTGTATATTATGCAGCATTTTAATGGGTATACAGCTCAGGTGATTCATTTTCTGCCTAATGTCTAACTCAAGAAAAAGTGAACAAAAGGACTGACATTTTTACTGAAAGAAGTGTCTGATACCAGTGACTGAAGTGCATGACCAGTGTCTGGATTACTGACTGTCCAGGTTTTGGACTGAGTTGCCTTTTACTTTTGAAATGGATCTTTTCTTTTTTCTTCTCTCAGTGAGAAAGGGAGTTCACAGGACACCAACAGGGCTTCTTCATCAAAGTTCTGCCTTTAGTGTTCCATTTGGTGGCTAAGCAGATTCTTCCTGACCCCCTCTCTTCAGCTGTTTAGGTATTTCTGTGCAAAAGAAGGGTCTGTTTGCTTTATTTCAGTGTTAGTCCCTTGTGTCCCTTGATTTTGATTATCTCTGAATTTTTAACAGCTTTCTACTTCTTACATAACATCCTAGATAAGGAATGGGAGTTAGGGACTACCCCAAAAACCAACCCCCACCAAAGTTATGTGGTGTTTATCTTACTAAACAACTGACAGTGTTGATTAACAGAAGAGAGAGTTGTAAGAGACAAGGGATAATGCACACATTTCCAAGTTTATAGATGCAGTGGAATAATACTGCTTCTGTATGGAGAGGGGGAGCTGCTGTGGCTGACTCTGGACCTGTGAAGCAGATGGCTGTTCTGAAACAGGAAAGTCACTATGGGAAAGAAGGGGGAATAGAAAATAAAATAACTTCAGCAATTCCAATAAATGGAGATGTGAATTGCAATGGAAGCAGTTTCTTTTAAACAGAGAGTATTTTGTAAGTTGGTTACTCTCTGGATTATTCATTATTTCCCTCTTCCCCAACTGTTTTAATCCATTGGCAATTTTGGCCACACTAGAAGGAAGATTTCTTCATGGTACAATACTGCTGGAGGATTCACAGACATTTGGAGCCAGGGAAAGGAGGGAGTCCCTGGAAGATGAGCCTAATGTTTATGAGATGTGAAAGAAACCACAAAGGCAAAAGATTTTAAATATCCACCACCTCTGAAAAAGCTTGGAGATTGCTGTCTCAAGCATAAAGCCATAGAAAAACAGGGATCATTAGTTCTGCTTTTAGGAAATAACCTTTTGCTATAAACTTGCTGTGAACTGGCTTGTGGGACCTTGCCCAGGCTTTCTTTGAAAAAGATGTGGCTTCTGTGAGCCCTGTACTGTGGTTAACTCCTGATCTAGTGATTAGCTGTCCTGACTCCAAGGTGCACCTGTCATTAAGGAATTATTGCACATTTCATGAGCAGAAGCTGAACAAATTAGAGCCTTTTGCTGTTTATAGTTAAGGGGTGAAACTCCTTCTTTAGCTCTATTGCAGTGTCTCCTGAAACAAGAGGAGGCTGTGTACTTTATTTCTTCTGCTGCATTGTTAATTACCACAAATTAAGATGTAGGTGACTTGTTGACAGCAATTTTCAAAAATCTGACTCTTGAGAAATGAAAGGTTCAATACCACCCTATTTTTTTTTAACATGAAAACTTTCTATGCAAGGTGAAAGCAAGGAGTTTGTGTGTCCTGGAAACTATGTGCAGTTATTAATTTTTTCCCAGGTTCCTGTACTCATCTATTTTTTAAGCAATTCATTACTGAATACCCCAAGGGATATTTAATGAAATTTGGTATCACAGTGAAGTTGGAGTTGGAACTGTATTTGTCACTGGATGATGCTGAATTTAAGTTTGGCATTCACTGAGGGCCTGCAGTGTGTCCAGAGAAGGGCAGTGGAACTGGGGAAGGGTCTGGAGAGTCAGTCATGTGAGGAATGGCTGGGGGAGCTGGGAAAGGGGCTCAGCCTGGAGAAAAGGAGGTTCAGAGGGGCCCTTGGGGGTCTCCACAACTCCTGACAGGAGGGGACAGCCAGGGGAGGGTGGGGCTGTGCTCCCAGGGAACAGGGACAGCAGGAGAGGGAGCAGCCTCAGGCTGGGCTAGGGGATGTTCAGGTTGGACATCAGGAGGGATTTCCCCATGGAAAGGGGTTCGGGCATTGGAAGGAGCTGCCCAGGGAGGTGATGGAGTCCCCATCCCTGGAGGTGTCCAAGGAATCACTGGAGGTGGCACTGAGTGCTCTGGCCTGGCTGACAAGGTGGGGATCAGGTTGGATTCCATGATCTGGGACATCTTTTCCATCCTCAGTGACTCTGGGGTGTCTGGGTGCTCTCAGCAGGCTGGGATGCAGTTTGTCTGGGATGCAGTTTGTCTGGGATGCAGTTTGTCCAGGATGCAGTTTGTCTGGATGCAGTTTGTCTGGATGCAGTTTGTCCAGGATGCAGTTTGTCTGGATGCAGTTTGTCTGGATGCAGTTTGTCTGGGATGCAGTTTGTCTGGGATGCAGTTTGTGTGGGATGCAGTTTGTGTGGGATGCAGTTTGTGTGGGATGCAGTTTGTCTGGATGCAATTTCTCTGGGATGCAGTTTGTCTGGATGCAGTTTGTCTGGATGCAGTTTGTCTGGATGCAGTTTGTCTGGGATGCAGTTTGTCTGGGATGCAGTTTGTGTGGGATGCAGTTTGTGTGGGATGCAGTTTGTGTGGGATGCAGTTTGTCTGGGTGCAGTTTGTCTGGGTGCAGTTTGTCTGGGTGCAGTTTGTCTGGATGCAGTTTCTCTTGGATGCAGTTTGTCTGGGTGCAGTTTGTCTGGGTGCAGTTTGTCTGGGTGCAGTTTGTCTGGGATGCAGTTTGTCTGGATGTAGTTTGTCTGGATGCAGTTTGTCTGGATGCAGTTTGTCCAGGATGCAGTTTGTCTGGATGCAGTTTGTCTGGATGCAGTTTGTCTGGGTGCTCTCAGCAGGCTGCAGGAGGAGCAGGGGTTGGTCTCTGGCAGAGGAGGAGGAGGCAGCTCCAGGAGAGAGCAGCCCAGGCTGAGGCTTGGGGGAAACTCTTGGGTCTCTCTGGGCTGTGCTGCTCCGTTAGATGTGAGCTCAGGTGTATCACTGTGCCTTTCCCTGTGTCCCTTTTTCCCATGTTGAAACAGGAAAAGATAATAACCTAAATGAGAAATACTTGGTACTTCCTGAGACAAAATCACTGTACAAAAGATGTTTCCATTTGCACAAGTTTTTGTTAACTACCCAATTTTGATATAATTTCAGTGTAATGTTTCCCACCATGACTATGCTCACTCTGGTGTGTTTAGCCACAGGAAATGTTTCCTTTTCTTCAATCCCAGCCTTTCCTTCATAGTGGCAGTAAACTTTTGGTTCCTTGTTTTGCCTCACAACAGTAAAAACACAGTCGGGACTGTCATATCACAGACAGTGGTTACTGTGAAATCAGACCTTCAATCAAAGGCTTTTATGTCTGCAGTATCAGAAGCTCAGCAGCCTTTATCAGCTGCCTACCATCTACAAATAAAATTTAAACATGGAAAGTGATTAAAATGGGTCTGCTTTACCAACAGAGAAATAAGAGCTGGCCTAAATAAGACAGACTCTCCACTAATAACAGCAACAACAATGTTCCTGTCTGGTTTTTATTTGGGATGCACATCTTATAATTAATCTTCCTTCTCCTAATTTCCCTTTCATCTGGGGCTCTTCCAAGCACTTCATGAGAACATAATAACCAAGCCCAACTGTATCTGTGACACACATGATTATTGTTATTATCTTCATTAGGCTAATGCAGACTCTGAAATCCTGCATGATCAAGTAACATGCCCAAGGTTAAATAGTGATGTAGTGTCAGGATTGAGAACAGAGCAGCCCTGTCTCCTGATTCAGGGTTGAACTCAGGTTTTGCTCTGTCACCTAGGAGGGTGCATCACTGTCCTGTTACCATGGCCCTTCTCACGGAGGTCCTGTGGCAGTGCAGCTTGGCAGAATCAAAACCCTCCCTGTGAAGGGTGTTTTAGCTCCAGAAACCACTGCAGCTTGCACTTTGTGCTGTGAGGACTTCCTGGGCTCCCTGCAGCCACATGCCCACACCACTGAGTCCTTGCAGGTCTGGAGACACCCTCACTTCTAAAAAATAACCCATGCTTATTTTAGTGTCCCCTGCTCTCATCTGAGTACACACTCTCATGCAGGTATAAGGTTTAATCCACAGATTTTTGCTATATCAGCCATGGACCTATTGTGGAACACAGTAAATTCTTTACTAGATCATTTTAAGAAGTTAGACCGAGGCATTTAAATATCTCCTGTGATAACTCCAGAGCTGGTTTCTTTTCTCTAACAGTGCTGTGGGTAAGCTGTGGGTTCCTTTACAAGCTTTTGTGCCCTACACAGATCTTTGAATACCTGTCTGTTCCTACTAATTACCTGTACAAAGGCACTTGCTTTGTCAGTGAGATTAATTTAAAGACACTTTGTTTAGAATAACTGATGGACAGGTGGGCGCCATACTCAGTTGTGACCTAACACAGCTTGACCAGGACCCAGAATGAAATAAAAACACTCATTGTGTGTCTGTGGGAGATAAATGCATGTGAGGAGTGTCACATTGCTTTGTGCTCAGGGAAAGGTGTTTTAATCTGAGAGAGATGTTGGAATGGGCAGTGACAGGAGGGCATTTCCACTGATCCATAAATTAAAATATGCCCATGGTTAGAGCTCTGCAGTGGCTGCTTCAAACACTTGTGACAGAAAGCTCAAGGTGGTTCCAGGAACCAAACATGGGCAGTGTGCAGGGATGTACCCCCATTCGGCCTCATCTGTGGGAAAAACATCTCCCTCAGAGCATGTGAGGATAAAACAGGACCTTTTGATTTATTTACATCATGCAGATAGTAGGATTTTTGCAGATCAGTGCACTTGTGATGGGAGAGTTCCCCAACTGAATACCAGGATGGGAGAGAAGGAACAGGAGGAAGGGAATGTCTGTTGGATATGGGAAGCTGCTGTAGGGATCACAGTGTCCTCCAGATCAGGGTGGGTGAGGGGACCCCAAAAGTCCTAATGATGGTGCTCTAGAGAGAAAAGAGGTGGATGAAAGGAAGCATTGTGTGACAGTGCCCCTGGAGCAGCTTTATCCTCCCTGTTATGAACACAGGCTGACAAAGTTGGGCTTGTTGAGCCTGAAGGAGGCTCAAAGGAGACCTCAGAGCCCCTTCCAGTGCCTGAAGGGGCTCCAGGAGAGCTGGAGAGGGACTGGGGACAAGGGCCTGGAGTGCCAGGACAAGGGGAATGGCCTCCTGCTGCCAGAGGGCAGGGATGGATGGGATATTGGGAAGGAATTCTCCCCTGTGAGGGTGGGCAGGCCCTGGCACAGGGTGCCCAGAGCAGCTGTGGCTGCCCCTGGATCCCAGAGCAGCCTGGGACAGTGGAAGGTGTCCCTGTGTAGGGGGACACAGTGTGGGTAAATGAAGGTGCCATAGAATGTAATCTTATCCCCTAAAGAGTTACTGCTGAACCAATTAATAAAGATTGGGAGCAGGCCTGATCTTAACAGGCCACAGCTGTAGCCAATAAGAACAAGTGATATAAAAGAGTGGATTGGTGGGATCTGGGGTCAGATGATAACTGCAAGGACCAGGAGCAGTCAGTGCTTAGAGGAGGTGTGAAACTCTGGCAATATGGATTCCTTGGACCATAATGATAATAGAACTCTCGATATATAGGACAACATCCCTGGCCATGGTAGTCTTTTGGAACAAGATGAGCTTTAACATCCATTCCAACCTAAACCATTCCATGATTCTTTATGCAGGATGACAGATTCATGTTCCTACCTGCCATGTTCAGCAGAGTCTCAGGGGTGTTTAAGAGTAAAAGGCTATTCTGGAGCATTAAAGTTAGGGTAAGTATTTTTAGCTGAGTCCAAAATCTTCTTCATCTGGAATTTTAAACAAGGTTTAGGTAGATACTTGAAATAGTGGGGCTTTGGGTTCTTTTACAGATTTCATGTTGTCTTAAAAGAGGGTGGCAGCACCAAGTTTGTAGCACAGTCTTATACAGGTTTTAATTTGTGGACAATTCCAGCTTTTCCTGCTTGAGCCTGTCCAGATCTAGGTCACAGAGGGATATTTGTGTAGTAGACATTACCATTGCACAGTCACTTGTGAAAATCAGTGTGCAGGAGCACTGAAGGTGTGCTCTTACACCCCTGTACTGACATGAGGTTGATGGCAAGAGCTCTTTGTTAGCCCAGGACCATGGCAGTGGATGTTTCACTCTGACTGAGCAATGTGCCAGTCATGCACTGCAGGAACCTGCCTGGAATGTGCCTGCCATTCCCTCATGGGCTGCTTTGCTCCTGGCTGCTGCTCTTCTGCACATCCCTCTGTACAAGGTGCCTCTGCATCTGGCATCTCCCTTGCATTCTGTAAAACATTTTTTGTGGGAAAAAAGAATAGCAAGCTCCTTACAATTACATACAATATAGCAATGTGCCCTGGACAGCTTGTGATGTTCTGAAATAGCTGCAAGGCACTGCCAAACAGAGCAAAATGCAAATGAGAGATGAGATGCAGTCACTTGGAAGTATGTCCAATCTGGGGGCACATTTCTACAGATTTGATAGAAATCTTCTTAACTGGAGAAATTAGCTGTCATCTGCTGTAAATCATCAGTCACTAATTAGCCCAGTTCATTCAGTCTCCTGTGTCACAGAAATGTGCAGAGCTGTAGGAGAAAAGGAAATGGGTAAAAAGTGCTGCAGTGTGGAACTGGAGAACATTGAGGATTTCTTCCTTTCACCATCACAACCTTGAAATTTACATTTTTTTGTCTCTCTGATTTTTTTTTTAAGTTTAAGAGTTTTAATTTAATTTTGTTATTTTGAAATAAAATGAGTTAGCTCCAGAGACACAGCTGCTTGTACACAAAAGTGCACATAATAGCCCAGGCTTTTTGGTGGGATTTGTGTTTCCAACCTGCCTGAAAACCTAAAATCCAACAGGTGCTGTGTCAGAAGGTGTAACAGAGCAAATTCTCATGGTCTGTGTGAGTGAGGTGGCAGCAAAGTGGTTGTGCTGGCATGGACTTGGGTTAGAACTGTAAACCTCATGCCATGCACACTCTTAGCTCTCAGTTTAGTGCTGTTAAAATATTTGCATGTGCTTTGACTGGTTCCAAGTCATTAATACACACCTATTTACTTGATAAGGTAGTATCAAGCATTCAGTAGAATATGGTAACATGCTTCAAATGTATTTGGTTAAAGTATTTACTTTTATAAAAGTAAAGGCATCAAACTGATTTTGAGAATAAGAGCCCAATCATTAAGTATTGTCTCTGGATCTCATAAATGCCTCTTTCCTTTCTTGATTTTATCTAGTCAGAAAACCATGAGGTTGAAACTGTGAAGTCTATAACCACATCCATACAAAGACAGAAAAAATCTCCAAAATCTCTCTAAAAAAGAGATTCTGGAGATACTTATTTTAATTTCCTTCCAATTTGTGGCTCATGCCAGTTTCCTGACTCATCGTCACCCCGGTATGGTGATAAGCCAAGTTTTCCAATAAGGAAAACAAGGGAGCAGTGAGTCACTGACTGAATTCATATGCATTTGATTTGCTCTATCATTATCCATACTGGTTTTCTTTATTTTAATTAGTTCATATACAAAGTCTCTGAGATATGTTTCACTGCATGAATTAGCTCAACTTGTTAGTCTTGTCTAAAGATTAGAAAGGCAGAAGACAAGTAGAGCTTCTGGTGGCAGGCCCAATTTTTTTCTGCCACAGAGTCCATGAGGAGAATGTGAATTGGGGGAGTATCTGAATTTTCTGAGATTTGAATAATTGAAATAATAACATTATTTTTTGAGGCTCTCCTCTTTGATGTGAAAATCTGGTGAGGCTGCTGCTCAGATCTAAAATGTCCCAAGAGTAGGGGGTTTTTTTCCCTCTGGTAAAGATTGTATTTCATTCTGTGTTTGCATGAGATAAAAAACCCCAGAAATTGGGTCTAAACTGAGTCCTGAGCTAGAGCTGCTGGGTGTGGGAGAAAGCATTGCCTGAAAGTTAATGGTTCCTATCCTTTCAGATGACTAATATAAACCTCAGCTACTACTTCAGTTTCTGTTGGCTTTTCAGTTTTGTAAGAGCTTCTGATTTTTCCCATTCCACATAAAGAAACTGTTCCAAGTCTCAATGAGTAAGTTTGGTTTTAAGTTCAGGTCTAGGTGCCAATTCATTTTAGTCTGTCCTTTGAGCCAAATGCTGTCACTTATCTCTAATTGAAGTCTTCCCTTGGCTTGTGGGAGCTGCCAGGCTGATTATTTAGGCTAAGCAGGAGTCTGCAAGTGAGAAGAGGCAGGGGTGAAATGAGGGATCTCCTTGCAGGGAGCTGTGTCCCAGCTGGAGAGGACAGGGAAGTGACACTGAGCGTCTCCTCACATCTGGCCCATGTCATTTGCAAGCCTTACTGCTGAGAGCTTTTGTTGAAATGGGTCATAAATGGAAAAAGTTCCATGTTTTGGAAATTATTTAAGCTCTTTGTTTCATGCTGGCCAAGTATCCCATGTTCCCTGTTTGACAAGGACATCCTTCCCAGCCATAGTCCTGGGAACAGACATACACTGTAATTAAGGAGATGAAGGATTTGATTAGGGTGTGGGTTTACCAATGAGGCACACAGCATTTGGCAGCCATGGTTACATTCAAACTCCTATTTGTTTTGTTTTGGTTTTTTTTTTAATCCCAACAAGACTGGCTGTCCTGTGCTGCCTTCCCCAGACGCCCTGACCCTGTGGTAATTATGCCTTGTGCTAATCGATTCTACACCTGATGAACTTTTTTATCTCCTCCCAGTCTTCCAGGCAATTTTGTGCTCAGACTTTGCATACCACATTACAGTGGAGCTTGAGCTGTGTTAGAGAAACCATCATTTATTGCTGCCAGAGCAAGAAGTTGCTTTTTTAATATACTTCTTCTCCATGTTCTTGATTAATCACATTCCTTATTTTTTCCCTGATGCTTAATTACTTGTTACATGCTATGCAGGTATGCCAGTAGTAGCCTTTGGGAATGAATGAATAAATGAATAGCTCAGATACTTCCCTGCTGATACTATAATAATGACAAAAACAGTGAATGGAAAAAGTGGGTGTGACAGGTGGTGTGAGTCTCTGAGGATAACACTGGTTTTGATTCAGAATAGCAATGTCACCTCAGACAGGCATTTCTATTTCATTTCCCTGGCAGTAATGTGTGCTTTGCAGAGCTCACAGCACCTGTCCTTCCAAAAACCCACTGCAAATGCTGCTTGGAGTGAGCAGCAATTCCTCTGCTGTGTCCTGACAGCCCAGCACCATCATCTCAGACCATATCACCTTGTGCAGGTGTGGGAGGCTCTCAGTGCCTGTGAGGGCTGTGAACTCTCACCCTTCTCTGGGGTTTTGTTAGGAAATGGCTGGAGCTTTGTCAGGGGAGGTTTATGCTGGATATCAGGAGAACTTTCTTTCCCCAGAGGGTGCTGGCACTGCCCAGGCTCCCCAGGGAATGGGCACAGCCCTGAGGCTGCCAGAGCTCCAGGAGAGTTTGGACAGCGTTCCAGGGATGCCCAGGGTGGGGTTGTTGGGTGTCTGTGCAGGGCCAGGAGCTGGATTGGATAATCCCTGTGGGTTCCTTACAGCTCAGGGTATTCTCTGATTCTCTTCTGTGATTTTTAAGCAGCTGTTTCATGTCCTGTGAATGACATCAGGATCCTGGCTCACTCTGATCTTCAGCTCAAGCTGCTGTGAGTGTCTCTTCCCAGCACTCTGTTCTATTACTCAGGGAAACCCCTTCCAAAGGACGCTGCTGTGGGTGTTGGCAGTTGCTTTTCTGTGCTTTCTAGGTCACAAGTTTCATGCATTCCAGCGTGAGCAGATCTTAGGAAACCCTTGTTTTGATTTGTCTAATTGCTGGGTTTGTTTTGTTTGTTTCTTTTTAATCCTGCAGCATTATTTCGAAACCAAAGACTGTTTCACCAGTGTGTATGGTCGTGTCATGCAACAGTGGAAACTAGTTTTGCAGAATGAAAGTTGGTGTTTATATCCTAAGGAAGCTCCTGTCAATGTTTTCAAGCCAGATGTCACCAGGCATTTATCAGTACTTGAAGAGCAGGCAGGGAATGCTTTCATGGCAATCCAAAGAAGGTAATACTGCATTTATATTCTAGACATGCTAGTTCTGGCAGCAGTGGGAATTTATCTTGAGGTACAAATATCAGTAGGGCTACCACGGTGGTTTTCTGCAGCTGAATATTTAAATAGGACTCAGATTGTGACGCTGGTGTTTAATAGCTGGTGGGTGGCTGAGCTGAAGCAGCTCGTTTGAAGCTCAGGGATCAGTGTGTGAACTGCTGCTACACCTTGGGCTTGCAGAGAAGATACAATCACAGAGACTTCAGAATAAACTTCTCTCCACCTAATCTGTTCACATGTCTCTGAAGAGACAGGTGTGTTGCACCACTCCTCTGCCTCCTTAATGCTTCATTTGAAGGAGGTTGAATATGGCTGCAGGCATGAGGAAGAGCCTGGTGGGAGGAAGGTGGTTTGGGTCTTTAATGGATAGAAGGCCAGGGCTTGGCTATCCCTGCTTAGCTGCCTCCCTCTGAGGAAGGTCCTGGAAGTACCAGGGACCACAGCCTGGGAAGGAAATGCCTTTGTAAGGAAGAGAGGTAGGCAGCAAGAGGTAAGAGAAGAAACACAATTGTCAGTACAGAGTCTGCACTGGCTCTCAGGGAGCTGAGAGTCTGGGTTCCATAAAGAGAGGTCCAGACCTGCAGTGGGGCAGGAGGGAGGGTGCCAGGGGCACACATCCTGTGTCCTGTGGAAAAGCATGTGCTGCTTCCTTTCAACCACCATCCTTTTTCCCCCATCAAAAAATGCCTTTAAAAATGAACATGCTTTCTTAAGTAAGAAGTCATGTTGGCCAGTGGTGTTGCAGCACACACACAGTATTTAAATATATAGTATAAATAGTATTTAAATAATGCTGCAAACCTGTGCCTTTACTTCTGTAGCTCTGCACTCTGTGCACAGCCCAACTCTACATTTTGCACCTGCCTTGGAAGCAGTTTGAAAGCAAATCATGATGTTTTGTTTTGGTGATTGGAAAATGGGGCTGTCCCAGGGAAGCTCTAATGTGTTTTTTGCTTTGAAATTGTCATTTCCCTGTGGTTTGGCTAATGGACACTTTTTCTGATCATGGCAATGTATACAGGCAGCAGTATTTGGTGAAGAGCCCATGTAGAATCCTGCAGCTTTTGACTTGTTGTAGCTCAGATCAGGGACACAAAACCTGTTTAGATCAGGGACACAAAACCTATTTAGGCAAGCAGCTTGCCCCATGCCTCATCTGGACCACCTACCTCCCTGTGTGAGGTGTGAACTGCTCACTTCCAGGAATATTTGGCTTTCCCAAAGTATTTCCCCTAAAACAGAGATAACCTGGGCCATTAAACGTGGATTTGCATTCCAAAAGCCTCAGAATCAGGTCTTTTACAATCACTGATTGTGACATGATCAGTGAAAATATCAGCAGTACCCTAGAAACCCTCTGACCCTGTGTGTGGATGAGGTCAGGCATGTCCCTCCCTATCTGTAGCACTCCATGACCTTTTATCCTCCAAATTGCTCCTCAAGTCCTCTTCATGCCCAGTGCCCACAGACGTCTGATAGCTGCCTTGGTGTCTGTAGGTTCTTAGACACTGGGCCTGGTAACAGTGCCCTGGAGATGGCTGCAGTAACCAGTCTGGGCTCTTCTGTCTGGGCTCCCAGGAACTCCTGTCCCTGTGCCCATCTTGATCAGCACTCCTTGGCTGGGTGCTGCCTGTGTTTCATCTCACTGAGTTCCAAATCTACATCAGCATTAACAGTGTCTGCTTCAGCTGCTGAGATGCTCTGGGAGATTGGCACCACGTTTCCTGTATGTTTGCTCAGCCCTGAAAATACACAACGTGCTTAAGAAATAATTGGTGGGAGAGCACAAGGTGCTGTGTAATCATAGAGCCATCCCAAATGGCCAGCAGCCCTCCAGAGAGGTTCTCAGGAAGGCTGGTGCCTGCTGGCTGCTCTTGGCTATTTTGAGATCCTCCTGGGTCAGAGGAATGAGCTTTAATCCAAGGAAGACCTTGCCAGCCACGTGTGGTGTTTTCACCTCTTGGGTTGCATCAGGGGCTGTGAGACACAGCCCTGCAAGCAATGTGGTCACTGTCTGGAGCCTGGCTCCAGCTCTCTGCCTTCCCATCATCCAGAGCAGAAGGGAAAGTCAAAAGCTCTATCATTTTCTTGTATTCTCCCCTGGTCTATCATTGCTTAATTGTATCCCTAAATCTTATTAAATTCTGGGGTGAGTCATTGCCACGGTGAGGTGCAAACAGAGCTGAGTGATTTCAGGAGAGGAGGAGTGGCTGAGCAGGAAAACTCCCACAGCTGACAGCTGCTATCACTTCACAGGTGTGTTGCATCATCTGCCCACTGTTGCCTCTAATTTAATGCTCTAAACCCAAATCAAAACACCTGTAGTCCAAAGAGAAT
>WBNQ01054830.1:0-31808 GCA_013401375.1 Spizella passerina | reverse complement strand
CCTGACCTTACCCAGAAAAGATAGAAGAGGAATGATTTGACATCTTCCAAATCTTGAGGTGGGAGGAGCGTCCTGTGCAGTGCACACCAACACAATTCCCACATACACAAGATGTTAATCTTTGGTGGGAGCAAACCTAGCAAAGTCAAACAGTCTTGGACTGTGTGGCTCTAGATTGAGATGCAGAGGAGCACATGAAGCATGTTGAGTTAAAAAAAATAAAGGAACCTGGCCTTTAAATTCATTTCTGATTGAATTAAATAGGGTTGTTCTTGCCAAAATTAAATTCCCTGCAGAAACCTAAGGTGAGGTGATGCAAGTCAGGGTGGCTTTTGTGACTGCTGCTCTGATTCACTTGAGCTGTGGTTTTCAGCTCACTTGGTGCAGTCTGTGATTGCTTCCAACTAATCATCCCCAGTAAGGGAACCCTCTTTTGGCTCCTGTAGCTGAGGAGGGGATTTACCACTTGATTCAAAATGTTCCTGCTGTGGTGGCTTACTCTGTGTTTATTGTAGGTTTTTGGTGTCCACATGAACAAATGGAAACTGGATAAGAAGCTAGGGTGTGTGTGCCTTTCCCTTTACGGCATCTTCCTGTGTTTCTCCATCATGACAGAATTCAATGTTTTCACTTTTGTGAACTTGCCAATGTGCAGAGATCACTGACCCAGGTGGCAGACTGTCAGGAGGAGCTTCCTTTTTACCTGTGCAATACAAGCCACGGCTGGATTTCCTGGATGCAGTGCACCTCCAAGTCGTGACCTATATCCTGTTCACTGTTCATAGGACCCGTGGCCCTGTCTAGGTTTGCCCTCTCCCTGGCCCCCACAGCCTGGAACAACCCTTCATCCATGTGAAGAGCTTTTTTCTCAACATCCATGTGATTTCCTTGCTCAGTTTTTGAACAGTGTGACTGAGACTCAAGATGAACTGGCTGCTAACTGGCGTTAAGCCAGTCAAAACTGGTCTGCTACAATTCCTTCTTTTTTTAAGTTATTTGATGGAAGACTAATTAATTTATGACTTAAGACTATTGCTACAATGCAGGAGAAGGTACATCGTATGGAGGCTGACTTTCAAGGAGAATTTTTTTTTTTTGTGGGAAGTGTTTTTTGTTTGTTTTTAGCTTTTAGTTTTGGGTTTGCAGGGTTTTTCTGTTTGTTTGGGGGTGGGGGTGTTGCTTTTGTTCTTTTTTTTTTTACTTGCCAGAGATCAACGTCCTCTCTTGCATCTTCTCCTGAGTGCTGGGTCTCCTGTAACAATCCAAAGGCCACAGGGCAGTGTAAAATGGAAATGCAATTCAAGGTACTCAGCATAAGAATGGATAAAAGAAGATTGTCAAGGAAAAAACTGATGACTTTTTACTATAAATAATTAGCCTTGTACAGGTTTGTTAAAGAATGCAAGCTAAATGTGGATTCAAAGGGTAAACACTGCTACCATTTTACTATGAATGTTGGAGTTTTATTACTAGGGTGTTTGTTATTTCCAAGCAATAGTTTGATCTCCAGCCCAGAAGGCTACCAAGGAGGTGGCCTGGTTTTTAAAGGTCTGTACATGAAAATGGAAGGTCAGAACTTTCTCTTCTTCATCAGATTTCTTGTTGTGGGGGGGGATTCAATAGTTCATGTCTTGCTTGTTCTGAGAAGGACATAAGTACATGTGAAAACTTTTCTAAATGAGTTACAGACACTGGTTTCTTTAAGAGGAAAGAGGCATATTTTGCACAGACATAGTTACTGAAGTCATAATTTGCCATTCTTTAAAGAATACACTGGACCTGGCCAGATATTTTTCGTCTTAAGCCGTTGAACTTATCTGATAACAGATCATGTGGATTCATCACCTCTCCTTTTGGGAGGGAGGGAGGAAGACACAGACAGAGATGGCACATTTTAAAATGTGGAATATCTTCAATGCAGACTCGCTCACAGATCTTAAGTTATTGTGAAAGTTTAGCTATTCATTGTTCCAATATCCCTGCTAGATTTTGTATAATTCTGTATTAATATGCAGGCAGATTCCACCCCTGAGAAACACCATCACTGCTTCATTTGTATGTATTGATACTGTGCATTCTTGCCACTTGTATTTACTTTAAGCACTGATCACTTCTGATCCTCTTGTATATGTTCTGCTATGAAATGTATTAAGAGACTACCAGCTAGGTGAATGTTTTTGTCTATGGTACAAACAGTGGCAAATAATAGTAAAGGTACAGCAAACCCTACCTAACAGAAAGAAAGGAAAGAACCCGAAACACCAAACCCTAAAATATAGCAGGAAAAGAAATCACTCCAGTTTAAAAGAAAAAAGAAGAGAGCCACGTTGTGTTCACAGATGAAAAGCCAATTGTTTTTTTTCATTTGCACTTTTGGAATTGATTTTTTCTGATCTGATTTTCTTTGGGCAAAATGTTGTAAATGAAAATATTTACACCCTGTGGTTTCCCTTCAGCTGAGCAGCTGGTTTTCTTTGTTTGTTACACCAAACACGGGGAGGCACTGGCAGCTCTTGCACTGTGTGTGGCAGCGAAGTCCTGTGGAAAAAACCATGTCCCACTGGGAACAACATGTGCCAGTGGATCCCTGGCAAGGAGAAGAAGAAAGGGTCCAGGGACAGACAGCAGAGAGAGTGGATGACATGCCTGCATCACCAGTTTTTATCCTGGAAAGCAATTATGTTGCTGCTTGTTGAGCTCTGCAGCTGAGGTTTGAGCAGCCTTCTCATACCTATGTCCACATGACATCCTCTTGTGTTAGCAAGCCCACTGTACCTTCCTGTTGTTGGGTTTTTGTTTCTTTTGTTGTTGTTAATGAGATGAATAATAATAATAGCAACCACTAAAATGCCTAAAATACTTCTGTAAGTCAAATGATGTTTGCAACGATGTGGCACCTGTCACTAAAGCCACCCCACAAACACTCAGCTTCACTTCATACGAGATGCAGTTGCTCCTAAGCAGAGTGTGTCCTTGCTGATAAGGGGAAGGAATAAAACAAGTTTCGTATCAGGGCCTATTATTTCTTCTATTTTGAATATTTATACTGCTGCTCCAATGGAGCCAGTTGGATCTATTTCTGCGAAATAGCCATTACCTATCCCATGGCACAAAAACTACACGTGTGTTTCTTAGGAACTTTTCCTACTGGTGTGCGTTAAATACTGTAGCAATTGTAGTTTTGTGTTGTGTGTAAAACCTGAAATACCTTGCTTTGATACTTGTGTGTGTTGCCAGAATGTTCTGCAAGCAGCTTGTTCTAAGCAGGAGCAAAAGGTACCTTGAACTGCCGTTACCTGCGCTGTAGATGGCTCGATAAGCACGTCCTAAAGCAATGCTTTCTGATAGATGTGCTGATGATTTGCAGCAAAATCATCAGGTGCAGGCCTGCTTTGGAACAGAGCAGACCAACTGAGTGTGCCAGGAGGGAGAACACCTCTCATTCTTGTTAGCACAGTCACGGCCTGTGTAGAAGAGCAAAAAACCGGCAAGTTTTGTCATCCTTCCTGTATGCAGCCTCCAAAAGTGGCATGGACAGTTCTCGTCCAATGCAGGGCATACTCAGAGCTTTAGTGGGCCTTGCAGAGGACTGAGTCTCCCAGGAGTTCTCTCCTCCCAGGGGGTTCTCTCTGCCCTCCCGAGGTCAGGCTCTGGAGGACAGCCAGTGCCTGGCTGAGTGTCCCCGTGGGAGGCTCTGCTTTGCCCGTGGCCATGAGCCGTCAGCGGGTGCAGGGCTCAGGAGCCAGCCAGGCTGGCACAGCCACTGGGGCTGCAAAGAGGGAGCTGAGGGGCTCTGAGGCTCAGGGTTGGGGGCTGCAGGGAGCCACCAGGGAAGCTGGGTTGTGTTGGGTGTTTTTAGCATGACTGTGATTCATTTGAGGTTTTCATCTTCTGAAAGCAAGGGTCACCTTCGCGTCTGAGCCTGCTCTGGTTCTTGGACCAGGCAACTGTTTTTGTTTCCATTCCTTGCAATTTCAGATGATCTTCAGTGAGTATTTCAAAGGGAGATTAAAGAGCCTTTTTCTCCATGGAGAGGCTTCACTGCAGTTCTTACTTTGACTTAAATATGTGACCCTTGGCTGGCTTCAGATCTGCTTGATATGGATGGCCTTCCTTTGACAATGGTTCAAAGGCAGAATGACAGGAGAGGGTATGATAAGAGATGGTCTTAAGACATGCTGGGAAAACTGCTTTTGTCCCTACCAAAGGTGAACTTTTTACTTGCCTTTTTTTTCTTTCCCCCCTTTTTTTTAATTTGCATGTGCTGTGCTTTTTAATAGACTTTTTCTGTGATAGGAACACCAATATGAAATGTGTGCATGGGAGATTTTCATTTGCATAATTTGTTGGTTTTGCTGTGATGCTGCTTGCATGCTCAGTTTCCAGATCTCTGTCCTCAGCTGTGCCACTGAAATCAAGTGATTAACTTTGGATTTGTGATGGTGGTGCTTGTGGAGAACAAGGTGCAGGACTGGGTTTTTTTCTTGACAAAACAAATCAGGTAGAATGGCAGTCATGTTTTAGAAAAAAACAACATTCAAGGCAGGTGGAGTAACCTGAAGGTAACTTTTAATACCCTGCTGTCAGAACAGGGATTTTTATGTCTTTTCCAATTGATACTTGTGAGATAAAATGTACATTCAGTATTGTTGAATAACTTTTTAGAAAACCATAGCTTTCTGCTGACTGACAAATATTTCTTGTATTAAGATTTTTGGAAACCCTAATCCTTTCAATTAAAGTTCACAGAGCTGCAATAGTGCGAGGCTTGTCACTTTCAAAGTTACACCACTGGAGCTTTAAACCAATTAAAAAATATATTTTAAAAATCAATCTCAGTGGACCATGCTTACCTGAATTTAATTCTGCCTTGTACTTTCAAAGTTTTGCTTGATCAGCAGCCACTGCAAGTTAGTCTAAAAGAGACTTAAATCCTGGTAAAAATGTCCCTTTTAGACTGGTACAACTTTACCTGAATCAGTTTAAAGCCATGGTTTTAAGGAAAGCAGTGGAAGTTTAAGGAAAGCAGTGGGTTTTAAGGAAAGCAGCATTTGAAAGACCTCATACTCAGATTTAAGGAGCTGCTGAGTCTGAGTGTGCTGAATGGATGCACCCAGCAGAATGCAGGGCTTAGTTTCAGGAAGAGAGTTTTCAGTATTCAGGGACTTGAGTGAAATCTGACCTTTGTGAAATCAGGGGCAGAACCCCTGTGAGTGTTGTAGGGTCAGTGCTGTGTTTGTAGCAGAGTCCTGGAAGGGATGGGGACACTGCATTTTTTTGGGTGAGTGGCCTTTTTATTTTCTTACCTGGATAGATAAATTACTATTAATTAATAAGACCAAGCACCTTTAAGGGAATTTACATGAATACTCTGTTACCACTTAGTGGCCTCAAATCTGAAGCACAGTTCCAAAAAGCATCAACTTCTGCCCAAACTGCTTGCACTTGTCTGGCTGAATCAGCAGAATCAAGCTCTGGTGAGGACTTGATCCCTGCCTTTTGGAGAAGTTCACTTTATTCTGGTAAAGCAATAGGGTAAGGAATGGAAGTCTGTTTAGTTGTGCCCTGGGGATGCAAATTGGCTATGAAATCAATTATTTGCTGGCCTGAAACAGTCTGACATCTAGGCCAAGTTGTCCAAGTTTGGGTAGAAGCACCTAATTTCAGGAAGGCTTCCAAAAAAAGCAGATTGTTTTAAGCAACACATTTTTATATGTATTTTTGTAGCAAAAATTACTTTATTGTGGTATTTTTTAGATAGGTTTCTGTTTTTCAAATAGACTTGCAGAACAAGTTTGAAACCCCCCACACCAGAACAACCAGACAGAAATCTCGTCAGTGTAATCTGTCTCTGCCAGGTAGGATTTGAATGGTGCTAAAAGTCAACGTGATAATTTTACAGCAGCATTAATTTCTACACAACATTTTTCCTGCCAGCTGAGGAAAACCACACCACTGTATGCCTGCCCCTGTGAGGATGTTTGTAGCTGGTTACAGATCCTCTCCAGTGCTGAGCATTTGTCACTGAGGTTTTCCATTGGTGTGCCCAAAATCTCTCCCAGGGGCAGATATATCCCTGTACACCCAGCAGCCACCCACTTTGCTTCCTTATTTTATCTTGCTCCTTGTGTTGCCAGGATTCAGAATTTTGCTTCCACTTTCTCATAAGCTGTATCCCTCTGGCCCACGTGCTGCTTTCTGTAACACAGAATTAATGCACTGGGCTAGCACAAATAATGTGCAGGTTTTGATACAGTAAGCTGATGGGAGAAAATGCAAGGAGATCCTTGCTTGCCACACCAGCCTTTGAGCACCTGGCTCTAAACAGCACAAACTGCCTGCCTGGAAAGTGCCTGGAATGTTCCACTGGGATAATCAGGCACTGCACAGGACATGGGAACACTTCTCATGTGTTTTCAGAGACTCCCTCAAGGGAATTTTGCACCCTGTGCAAAGACATGCATTATACAATAAATATAATTGTTCTAATTAAGGGATTTTAGATCTGGCCTGGGCCTTTTACACTTTGTGAAACCAGATTATACTATGGGTGTTTTACTGAGGGACTTGGTCACAAGTTTATATAATTCATTGTCAGGTTTTTAGTGGTTTTTTAAAAATATATGGACATAGATTTGTATTCAAGCAAAATACAATATTTATACATATATATACACTTTACCTAGTAAAGTATATGTGTGAACTGTTGTTAAATTGAAGCCCTGTGGTAACCAGCTATTTCTGCATAGGAATAAATTCTTACCATGGTAAGTGCTAAGATACTATAGGTGTATGAGTATTTAAGACAGTCTTACACATGCCTATTTATAAACTCAAGCAAAGTTTTTATTTGTTTTAGCAAGGTATTGTGAGTGGTGCATGGCAGTTGCCATGCATCTGTGTAATACATCTGTGTACATTAAATAATATTTCTAATTATTGTTAGTGATTTGAAATTCCAGTTCTATTGCTGAATATAAAGTCAGCTTTGAGGGGAAGAAAAAGAGCATATGTGAGACATTGAGGAGGTCAGAAAGTTCTGTGCTGCAGTATTTGTGCATTTTATTTATTTATTTATCAAACACAGAATGCTGAGCCCCTGGTTCAAGAAAACATTTCCCCATGCTGGCAGAAGATTTAGGAACCTAATTTTGGTCCCCTCCTAAAGCCAATGCCAGGTTTCCCTGGATCAGGGGCCAAGCAGACTGAGCTATTTAAAGCATCGTTCTGTCCTTTTAAGTGGCCACAAAAAGGAGTGAGACCTTCTCAAATGGTTCTTGTAACTTTTATTAGTAGAGAAGCTGAGAAATGCTGAGAGATCCAAAGATGCTTCTGCAGGTGATGTAGAAATATGTAAATAGTAAATACTCCTTGCACTTTTAATGCTTGTAATATCACTGTCACGAGGTACCATTTGCAATAACCAAAATCCACATTTCATAATGTTTACCCACAAGTAGACTTCTTTATTATTATTTTTAGAGGTGTGGGGGTTTTTTGTTCTCCCTTTCTCATTAAGGAATTAATTTTCCTTTGACTTGTTTTTCCCCAATTCTTTTCAACAGTAAGTGATTGGCTCTGGTTAAATGTGAAGATCCCCCTAGACCAGGTGTCATGTGCCAGCTAATTCTTGGGGGAAGCTGGCATTTATTGTCCCAGCTTTATGGCAGGGCTGTTCCCATTTACAGCAGGCAAGGACCTCCCACCTTGAAATCCTGCAGTAAAAATGGTCATCATCCTCAGAAACACAACTCTCCCCTGTTTCCACCACACTGCTTTGGTTTCAGGTGGTCAGCAGATCTGCAGTGTAGAGAATCTGTCACATCATCACTATCAGTGGGGATACAGTAGGGCTTCCTAGGGGAACACACAACAGCAACAATGGAATCCTTTTACAGATGTAAAAGGACTTTACAATGTATTCAAGGGGACTTTATTTTGCCATCTTTTAAAGACATGGGACAATTTTAGATCAGGAAAGAAATAAATGGAAGATGAAGCCTGATTGTACAAAGTACAGCCTCAGTCTTTCATGAAGGTTTGTAATAATGGTCAAGTTTTGCATAGAGTGAGCTCTCATGTTCTGTCAAGCATAGAGCTCAGCTGAGTTTTTCATCCTTGGTTCTCAGAAACAACCTTTTTCTCTCATGTTTCTCACTGCAGTCAGGACCTCTGAGCATAACATGCATTTCTGTATCACAGAACTGCCTTGTGAAATTGCTTATAGGTGAAGTGAGCAAGCACAGAGATTGAACCACAACAGGTTTTTGAAAGAAGCCAAAGCAAGCGTGTTTGTGTAGTAATTTCATTTTGATTTTGTTTAATGGATGCCAGGAGCAAAGGACACACTGGGAATCTGTAATCATGCAGCACCAGTGGAGAGCAAGTGCAGGCAAAAATAGTATGGCATCACAACAATTTGTAATTCAGTTTCACAGGGATCACATTTACATGAAGATTTTCCTGGATGCTACTTGATCTTTGCAACCCTTGGTCTTTGGTCAGGACAGGTGAGAAGTTCTTTGTCCCTTTCTGAGGGAGAAGGTAAAGAGATGCCTAACCCAATATCTCCGACTCTTACCCTGGCTGCCCGGGTGTGCCAGTCACAGTCTGTGCACCTGAGAGTTCTCTGGTGTGCAGTGAAGATTTAAGGGTGAATTTTAGTTAGCATTCCCTTGAGGAGCAGTGTGACTGACTTCACTGTCCCCCCTTGTAAAGCTGGGAATCTGTGTGTGAGATTACTGATGGAATGTTGCCTTCATCCTTGCATCCAATCTTTGCTTTCAGGACAGACACACTACTCAGAAGATGTTTGTAACAGTTTGGGGGATTTGTTTGGGTTTTTTTTAAATTCTTTTGCTGTCTGTCAAAGTCCTGTGCAATATGAAGCCTCCTGGCAAGGTCTGGCAGTGGTTTGGGTGTTCCTCTTGCTGGTGCATTCATCAGAGCTCCAGCCAGTGGGCCATGTGGGAGGGTGGGAGTGCCACTTCTCCTGGGTGTGTGACAAGTGGAAGGGGCACTTCTGCCGAGCACTCAGCACAGGCCTGGCACTGGGAGTTGAGACTCAGGTAAATCAGGATTCCAGAGAACACAAAGGTGAGCAGACAGACCTGTTAACCCTCTAGTATGCTGTGCAACTTTTAGCCCCTTCCAGTGTTTTTTCCAAGCAAAACCCAAACTGATGTGTGTACACGGGTGCCAAGCCAAAGGCAGCCAAGCTCAGCAGCCACAGTGAGCCTGGCATCACCAAGGCATATGGGGACAGCCCCAGGGCCAGCACTCCATCCTGGGGGGTAGGGGGGTGTTTAAATCATTTCAGGGCCCAGCAGCTGTTAAAAATCTGATAATTTCACAGAGGTATAATGGAAAATTTGGGTTTATACTGAAGTTTGTTGCTGAAGTCTTAGGCTGCTGAATGTGATCCCTGCTGTGGCTTGTTCTAAAACAGAGGGCTGAGAGTGTGCCAGTCTCTGAATCGTGGGTGTGGAGAGGTCTCTGCTTTGTGCTACAGTCACAGCATCCAAGCTGCAGGGAGCACAGCAATAAAAGTGACTGATAGGAGCACTTTCTGTTTGACTGGGGATCAAATGACACTGTCTGGGTCCCTTATCTCTGGGCAATTCTGTGATGCTTCTAATCATAAGGAAGAAAATGTAGGTGGAACTCAGTGCAAATGTACATATATAATGTATGTTCATTTACAACCAGCAGAAAGCAAAACAAGCAGTGGTTTCTAGTAATATAATTCTACTCAAAATAGCTTTCTATTAAGTCAGCTTGAAAGTGTTAAAATGGTGGAGCCACAGACAAAACATTTGTTACCTTTTGAAATTAGTTGCAATGGTTTTGTCATACTTGTACAAGTGTTATAAGGTCAGCCTTTCTGTATGTTTTACAACTTAATCTAGAGTAGTCTTCTATGCATAGCTGTTCCACTTGCCTGTGTAAGTTACAAATCTAACAGAAATGAAAGCATGCATTTTTCTCTGTTTGCTGGTAACCTATGAAATTAGAAACTTGTATTTCTGTGTTTTTAATGTGTTATACTATAAACAAAATTCACAGCACTATTGTCTATGGAATATCAAAAAGTTTTATCAGAATGAATTACTTTAAATGTTTTGTCAATTGATTTAATAATGTGTCAGACATCTACACTAAGACAATATAACGTTTATCAATAAAAATATCCTCTCTTTGTACTAACTTAACATTTCAGGGTGTGCTTGGACATAGGACTAGAGCACCCCTTTGGGTTCCAATCCCAATGATTTGTTAATTTTTGGCTTATTTTGAGAGTACTTCATACCCCTTGTTTGACCTGAGCACTGGATTAGGGAGTGAAGGAAGAAGATAAGAGAGTTTTTATATTTGTATTACCTGTGCCACTGAATGTGTGTTTGCTGTAAAGGTGTGTGCCCCACAGCAGCTCCTTTAGAAGTCATCCAGTACATGCTTCAGCTAAATTCAGTTTCATCGTTTCCTGAGGAATCCAAAGTAACCTGAAGGAAAGGTTTGAGATCCTGGCATGTAACTGGGTCTGGCTGCCTCACCTTAACCACCTTTACTTGTGTCTATGTAACATCTGCTGACAAAAGGATCTGATCCTTCTGAAGTGCACTGCATGTCTCCAGGAAGCAGTGCTGTGTCTCAGGCAGGTTATTTGCACATCCACAGCTTATTGCAGGTGCAGAAGAACCCTGCAGTGCAGGAAAGGCACATGTGCTGATCCTACACTCCACGAGTGCAGGGGTGAGGTGCAGCTTTTGATGTTAATGCAGAAAATGGCTTTGATCGGTGCCAGCCCAGCGGTTATCTTGAAAATATTTTCCATTGGTGTGATTGTTTGCTTTCCATCCCTGTGTGCTTGCAACCCAAAGCATATGTTGGAATCCATACAGATGCTCCATCTCTCTAGGTATTTCCCCATGCCTGGTTTTCTGGTTCAAGGATAATCTTGCTTCTCATCACAATTTGGTGCAGCTCCAGTTGGCTGCTGGTCTCTGAAGATGCTTTCACTCCCTGCCCCATGCCATGGTGATATGACAAATGTGCATCTTTTTTGATTCTGCCTTGCATGCTTCACTTCAGAAAATTTTTATGTAGCTTACAGCCTGGAAAGTAAGAAATTGGTTTTCAGAGATCAGGCAAGTATTTGAATTTCTAACCACTTTCATTGAAATTAGGAAAATCAGAGTGTGAAGGCAAGCCATCATTGCTTTCAATGGAGTAGGTATGGATGAACATGTATTCATATTTATGTATTCACTTCTGCTTCTTTAGAAGCTGTTCCTGTCTTGCCTTTACAGCTATTCTTCAACCATCACAGACCCTGACTAAGCAAAGATGTGAATTCTTAGTGTAGAAAAACAAAAAACAAAAAAAAAAAAAAAAATAGAAGCATCAGAGCAAAAGCACAAACCGGTTAAAAGAAAATTAATCCTCCTCTCCCCATGACTACCTTAAATATGCAAAACTAGAGCACAAATCTGGGGATTTTTCCCCTTTGGAGCTCACTTCTAGCTTGCTTTACAGAGGCTTGACTTGTGTCTTTGCCACCCCAGCAGTTATTTGCTTTGAAATAATATTTGCAGAGGTAAGAGATCTGTTCTCTGTAAATTGCAGATAAAAATCTCCCTCCAGGCTCTGCCCACTTGATTTTGACCTGTTTATTCCAGCAGAAAGAGTGTGTGCATGCTGGGCAGGTCATGGGGCTGCTTGGCATCCCAAAGCAGGGATTTTACACTGCATGAAGGCTGGGGCATCTCCATACAGCCCTGTGCACACCTCCCAGCTCCAGGTGAGATTTCCTACCTACCTGAGGCTTCTCCTCACCTTTGCACAGGCATGCCAGGACATGGCCATCCTAGACATGCCAACCACACCCTGGAAAACAAGGGCTTTAGCTGTTAGAGCTTTTAGTGCCAAAATCAGATTGTTCTGCTGCCTAAAGCTGGGCAGCCTGCGGGTTGCTGCTGGCTGCACAGCTCCTGGAAGTGCAGCTGGAAGTGCAGCTCCCAGTCCCTGGTGCTGGGAGGTGGATGCACAGGGATGCTCCCAGCTGGAAGTGCAGCTCCCAGTCCCTGGTGCTGGGAGATGGATGCACAGGGATGCTCTCAGCTGGAAGTGCAGCTCCCAGTCCCTGGTGCTGGGAGATGGATGCACAGGGATGCTCCCAGCACACTGTGCTGGCTGGGAAGCTGAAGCACAGGAAACATGTGGCCATGCCTTGGAGAGAGCAGTGTGGAGACGCTGGGACTTGGGCTGAGCTGCAGGTATGTTGGGTTTGTGTGGTTTCCCTCCCTGCTCAGCCCTCTGGGCACAGCTGAGCTCCTGCCCACTTCCCGTCCAGCTGCCCCCAGCAGGCTGCAGCATTCAGAGAGGAGGAGGAGGAGGGTGATCTTCAGCCTCAGACTGTGGGGAACAAACAGCACTCTCTTTACAGTGCCAAGCAAGTCGCTGGAGAAGAGTAGCACAGAATGAACAAAAACAATTGAATGCCACAGCCTGGAGAGAGCAGGTGCAGTGAAACTACTTCAAACTGTGCACACCAGAAGATTTTACAAGTGAGCATTTTAAAAATAACCAGGGAAAAGAAAAAGTGGCATAATTAATATATCAGCTGCAGTGCAAATGTCTCAAACAAATAACATTTTAAAAAGAGAACTCTGCTTTGTGTGTGAACTTAAATCAACACTTGTCCTGCTTGAAAGCCTTTTGTGCTGACTGCAGGGAGAGCTTGGATTTTAGAAGTGCATTTTCTAATGTTGCAGAGCAATGCCATCTAGGGCATAGAGCCTTGCAGTTACCAACAGGAGTGCTATCCATCCTTAGTGACAGAGCTTCCTGGATTGAATCTTTATAACTGGTTCATCACATCTGCATAAGGCCTGTAGAAATTTGCTCATTTTCAATATCTGTTTCCAGTTTTCTGGACTATGCTCAGTTGTCAGATATTAGTGGATTGTCTTGTCTCCACTGGAACATAATGAATGTTTCTGGATATATCTTATTTCCTCCTTAAATCCTCTTGTTAGCTTTCATCTGTGCAGCTCAGCAGGGATTACTGATGGTCTCTAATCTTCAGCTACTTGAGGAATCCACCATGGCTGTGATTAGAGCCACAGTACACTTGGGCAGCAGATTAAAATATTAAACCTAACAGGCCAGATCTTGTCATCCTTACTCAAAGCTATTTACTGTGTTGCTGAGGCTCTCCTGTTCAAACCAAGCTGCCTCTAAGAGTGCTGGTCTGTGTTGGCTGAACACACCCCAAGAACTGGCCTGTCCTCACTCTTGGCTGATGCAGCTCTCTCCAGGCTGAAGGTGAAGTGCCAAATACAAGGTTTGTCAAGGTTTCTGCTGGATTTTGTCAAGGCCTGTGGCAATAATGATTAATGAACTTGGACTCACGGGTAGTACATTTTAGGTACCTTCTCTTCTTCTTGCTTCCTGCCATTTGAATTCATGCTTCTTGGCCTTTCTAGGGAATGGTAGCAATATTTAGTGGCACTTTTGACAAGTACTGTTTGTCTCTGCAATGGATTTTGTTCTGTATACACAAATTTGCTCCCTATTAGAGAAAAGCAAGTGCTTTACCTCACAAACCAGTCTCAGGGCATTCCTCAAACTCCCAAGGCTGCACACCAGGTTCTAGACCAGCCAGCTTCTGCCTGCATCTGTGGGAGTTACATTTGCAGTTGATTGTCCTCAAGTTACTGGTTGGGTATGACTTTGTTGTTTTTACAAGCAGCTCCAAACCAAAGGCAAAATACTTGACTTCAATTTGAAAGCATACTGGGAAATGTTAGTACTTTCACTAATAAACACAAGAGCTTTCATTGTAGCTGCAGGAATTCTTTCCCCTCCCCTGGAATAGTGGCATTCCTGTTGCCATCTGAGCATAGAGGAGGCCTGATTCTCCTCCAGGTTCATAGTGGTCTGGTGTGGCTGCCAAGGTAATAAAGGAAATGCCTGCTGCTGCCTTGGAACAGCATTGTCTGTGGGCACTCCAAGTCTGGGGAAGGATTAGATATTAACAGTATTAATTAAGAAGCATAAAGTACACTAGTAATTAAATTTTTGTAGGGTCTAGTTAAACAGTGCACTGTCAAAACATGATGCTGAAGGGACAGATAATTGGTTCATCACAGTTCTCCCTAATGATTGTTGTCCCATAAATTGGTATGGTGTATGGCACTCCTCATTGTAACTGGAGACCTAGAGCACAGATGACTTTATTTAGAAAACAATTCTAAAGCCAGGCTAAAAGCACTCTCTTTTTCCCTCTTCAGTGTAAAGATAAAAGGCTGAATCACAATCATTACTTTCCTGCAAGTTAAGACAGCAGCGAGAGAAATACTGGAAATGTCAGCCTGGTTTTTTTGAAGGTGATGAGAGCTGGTTTTTGCCAGGACTCCATCCACCACAGTGAAGGCAGAGGCTGTTTACTCAGTAGCTGGTACTTCCAAATCAGCTCAAGTTGCTGTGCTTCAGTGGTGGGTCAGAAAAAGAATCAGGGATGCTGAACTGGGGTGCACTGAGGAAGTCTTTACCCAAACACAGGTCCTACCACTGCTTCTCTCCTACCCACACGAAAAAAAAAAGATACATGTTCATCAGTGGGATCAGAACATGGCTCAGATCATTCCCAAGTTCCTGAGGATTATTCACAGCCAGTGTCTGACAGTCATCATCTCCCTTGACAGAGGGCTCATCCCTGCTGCCACGATACTTTGGTTTGGATTATAGAGAAAGGAATGGCTTTTGAGAGATGCACAGCTGCAGTGGGCTTTCACTGGCAGCTGGAGGCTCATTACTGCACCTCCCTTGATGCTCCCTGAGCTGGTGAGGTTGCTGGTGAGGAGATGGATCAGATGCCATGGCCCTCACCTCTTCCTTTCACAGTGCTCAGAGATGTGTGTGGTGTTTCTGTGTTGCTCTGACTCTGCAGGGGCTTTCTGAGAAACTTGGGCTTCTCCTGCACACCTTCTCTGGGAACTGAGATGTCCAAGTGTTTGCACATCCCTGTATTGTAAGTATACATTGTGTTTGAATACTGTTGTAAAAAAAATCTTGAAATTAAAAGAGAGGGTAAGTAAAAAGTAAGTGCTGCTGAGCTGGAAACACAGTTATGCAGCTTTTCCACTTTTTCATTTCCTGGCTGGTCAGGAAGTTTAGCTGTTGGCAGCTCTGTCATCAGAGCTCCACCATGGAGATCTGTATTGATGTGAGGGAGTGTTGGAAAGCTGTTGGCCAGATCTACCTTCATGGGACAAGGCTGAGAGAAAGGGAAGAGGTGGAACAAGGAGAGATTCTGCCTTACTGTACATTGTGGGGCAACAGAGCAGAGCACAGAACAACTCAGGGTCCCAATACTAGCCTATCTACAGAAAACTAGGCTTGCAGAAAAACTAGTTGGCTCAGTTCTGTGGGGTTTTGTTCACTTGTTGGTTAGTGGGGTTTTTTAGTGGCTTTTTTTCTTTGTATGTGTGTAATTATGTTCCCCTTGATATGTTCACAGCGTATGAAAAAGTAATCAGGAAAACTAAACAGAACATCTCAGTCTGTTTTGCTCCTAAGCAGTTTTTGCTGTGCCTCCTTCATGCAGTTTGATTCCCATCTCCCTCCTCTCTTGCTATAAGAACAGCTGAGTGCAAATCAGAACAAGAAATCCAGCTTGAAGCTGAAAGTATAATACACATAATGCTGCCAAGGGCCAGATTTGGAATGCACTGAAGTAATGACTATCACATGCTGTAAAATGAAACACACATCATGTTTTCAGGTGAGAAAAGGTCACTCTGAAGTCATTGGTGGACATAAGCTGGTTGTGGAGGGTGGGGTGGATGCACCTCCGTGGCTGGGGGATAGCACAGCTGTTCCTGTGGTGTTCAGCTCACAGGAGAGAGATCCCAGCAGCTGCTCTGTCTTTTCCTGGGCTGTGGTTTCTCTTCTCACTCCCACAGAGCTCACAGCAGTGTGACAGGCATCTAGGGCAGGAGCCAGAGCAAGAGGAAAGTGTCTGGTGCAGGAATCTTGGCTGCCATGAGAGAAGCTAGCCAAAGGAATTAACAGTTTCTGCTCCTTGTTGCAGCTGCCACCGTGTGACAATAGGTCTGTGTTCTGTCCCTGTGGCATCTTCTCAGGACACTGGAGAGCCATCCTGGTAACACACTTTTCCTTTGAATTTGGGACAAGATTTTTATAGCTGAAGTACATACTGCCCTGGCCCATTCAACCCCAAATTCCATGGGAAAGCTTCCCTCCCCTCTCCATGGTTTATGACACAGCAGAGCAGCAGCTTGGGGAAGGCTGGATGCCAGTCTTGTCCTGACTAGTCAGGTGCTCAGGGCCATCCCACCTTAAATCCTTCTGCCTACAAATTGGTCTCTGACCCACTCCTGTATGATGGGAAATACAGCCCAGCTGTTCAGGGCTTGGAAAAATAAAAAAAACAAACCCTGCTGTTCTGCAGGCTTTCTGTATGCACAGGAAACCATGCCAAGCCCATCTCACAGCTGGATTGAGGGGAGGGGTCTCAGAGATAAATAAGAAACACAAGCTATGAAACTTCACACTAAATCTCAGATTCATCAAAGGCAGAGGCTTTTCCAGTGATTTTTTTTCCAGGCCTTAGAGCTCAGTTCTGCTCCAGTTTGGTGAGGCTGGCTATGTCCTAACCTGCCTCTTGTTTACTGCCTTTTCTGCTCTCATTTTCTTCTGTGGCTGGCAGTTCACCTCAAATGTTTGGTGGGGAGAGGGGACCAGCAGTGTCTCCCCTTCTCTCTGTAGAAGGGTAGCCAAGGGCTCTGATGGCTCTACCAAACCAGATACTACAAAGCTGGACTTCAGTGTTCTAGGCTCCTGAATAAACACCAGCAGCTCCCATTGGACTGAAAAGCCAGTCACAGTATAGTTAGTAACAAATGCATTTTAATGTCCCAGTTCTGTGTGGTGTTCATTCAGGTGAAGCCATTGCCAGTGACCTTGCAGAAGTCACCACTGCTGCCACAACTGCTCCAGCTCATGCCAGAGTTCACGTCTCTCTCAAAAGTCAGCTGTAAATTCCATGGATGCTGCAGCAACAGGAGCTGCTCAGCGGGGCCAACCATGACCTGAAGATAAATGGGAGCTTTCATGGAAGTCATGGTTTAATAAAAAAATCATCTTGGACATGAGACACCGTAACTTTGCCCTGCCTCCTCAAAGCTAGGTAAGCATCCACCTTTCATTTTAATGGTCTCGATTCTGGAATTGTTTATACCCCCTTTAAGCAGATTTTGCCACTGTGGTGTGTCTGTGAACGTGTATGAATGTGTTTGTAACCAGGCTTGATGCAGCAGCTGCTCCTCACTGCGGTCACTGGCATTCTTAACGGGCACTGCTGGCAGCTGCCAGAAAGGAAGGGAAATGTTGCTCTCATTGTTTTGCTATTGAGATAACTTGCACTGAAACGCAGCCTGGAACGAGCTGTGGAAAATACACAGCCTAATAGCATCGAGGCTGCGAATGACCTTAACCAGTTTCTTCAGTCCAAATCAGAGAACTGTGCCCATCGCACGGGTCCTGGTGAGTTGGAGATGTCTGTGAGGCCATCCTGCCCAACGAGCTCCGTGCCCGGGCTGTCCCCGGGGCCCTGAGGGGCTCTGCCCTGCCCGGCCCGGCCCCATGCCCGGGCTGTCCCCGGTGCCCTGAGGGCTCTGCCTGGCTCCGCTCCATGCCCGGGCTGTCCCCGGTGCCCTGAGGGGCTCTGCCCGCCCGGCTCCGTGCACGGGCTGTCCCCGGTGCCCTGAGGGGCTCTGCCTGGNTTCATGCAGTTTGATTCCCATCTCCCTCCTCTCTTGCTATAAGAACAGCTGAGTGCAAATCAGAACAAGAAATCCAGCTTGAAGCTGAAAGTATAATACACATAATGCTGCCAAGGGCCAGATTTGGAATGCACTGAAGTAATGACTATCACATGCTGTAAAATGAAACACACATCATGTTTTCAGGTGAGAAAAGGTCACTCTGAAGTCATTGGTGGACATAAGCTGGTTGTGGAGGGTGGGGTGGATGCACCTCCGTGGCTGGGGGATAGCACAGCTGTTCCTGTGGTGTTCAGCTCACAGGAGAGAGATCCNAAGTCATTGGTGGACATAAGCTGGTTGTGGAGGGTGGGGTGGATGCACCTCTGTGGCTGGGGGATAGCACAGCTGTTCCTGTGGTGTTCAGCTCACAGGAGAGAGATCCCAGCAGCTGCTCTGTCTTTTCCTGGGCTGTGGTTTCTCTTCTCACTCCCACAGAGCTCACAGCAGTGTGACAGGCATCTAGGGCAGGAGCCAGAGCAAGAGGAAAGTGTCTGGTGCAGGAATCTTGGCTGCCATGAGAGAAGCTAGCCAAAGGAATTAACAGTTTCTGCTCCTTGTTGCAGCTGCCACCGTGTGACAATAGGTCTGTGTTCTGGCCCTGTGGCATCTTCTCAGGACACTGGAGAGCCATCCTGGTAACACACTTTTCCTTTGAATTTGGGACAAGATTTTTATAGCTGAAGTACATACTGCCCTGGCCCATTCAACCCCAAATTCCATGGGAAAGCTTCCCTCCCCTCTCCATGGTTTATGACACAGCAGAGCAGCAGCTTGGGGAAGGCTGGATGCCAGTCTTGTCCTGACTAGTCAGGTGCTCAGGGCCATCCCACCTTAAATCCTTCTGCCTACAAATTGGTCTCTGACCCACTCCTGTATGATGGGAAATACAGCCCAGCTGTTCAGGGCTTGGAAAAATAAAAAAAACAAAACCCTGCTGTTCTGCAGGCTTTCTGTATGCACAGGAAACCATGCCAAGCCCATCTCACAGCTGGATTGAGGGGAGGGGTCTCAGAGATAAATAAGAAACACAAGCTATGAAACTTCACACTAAATCTCAGATTCATCAAAGGCAGAGGCTTTTCCAGTGATTTTTTTTCCAGGCCTTAGAGCTCAGTTCTGCTCCAGTTTGGTGAGGCTGGCTATGTCCTAACCTGCCTCTTGTTTACTGCCTTTTCTGCTCTCATTTTCTTCTGTGGCTGGCAGTTCACCTCAAATGTTTGGTGGGGAGAGGGGACCAGCAGTGTCTCCCCTTCTCTCTGTAGAAGGGTAGCCAAGGGCTCTGATGGCTCTACCAAACCAGATACTACAAAGCTGGACTTCAGTGTTCTAGGCTCCTGAATAAACACCAGCAGCTCCCATTGGACTGAAAAGCCAGTCACAGTATAGTTAGTAACAAATGCATTTTAATGTCCCAGTTCTGTGTGGTGTTCATTCAGGTGAAGCCATTGCCAGTGACCTTGCAGAAGTCACCACTGCTGCCACAACTGCTCCAGCTCATGCCAGAGTTCACGTCTCTCTCAAAAGTCAGCTGTAAATTCCATGGATGCTGCAGCAACAGGAGCTGCTCAGCGGGGCCAACCATGACCTGAAGATAAATGGGAGCTTTCATGGAAGTCATGGTTTAATAAAAAAATCATCTTGGACATGAGACACCGTAACTTTGCCCTGCCTCCTCAAAGCTAGGTAAGCATCCACCTTTCATTTTAATGGTCTCGATTCTGGAATTGTTTATACCCCCTTTAAGCAGATTTTGCCACTGTGGTGTGTCTGTGAACGTGTATGAATGTGTTTGTAACCAGGCTTGATGCAGCAGCTGCTCCTCACTGCGGTCACTGGCATTCTTAACGGGCACTGCTGGCAGCTGCCAGAAAGGAAGGGAAATGTTGCTCTCATTGTTTTGCTATTGAGATAACTTGCACTGAAACGCAGCCTGGAACGAGCTGTGGAAAATACACAGCCTAATAGCATCGAGGCTGCGAATGACCTTAACCAGTTTCTTCAGTCCAAATCAGAGAACTGTGCCCATCGCACGGGTCCTGGTGAGTTGGAGATGTCTGTGAGGCCATCCTGCCCAACGAGCTCCGTGCCCGGGCTGTCCCCGGGGCCCTGAGGGGCTCTGCCCTGCCCGGCCCGGCCCCATGCCCGGGCTGTCCCCGGTGCCCTGAGGGCTCTGCCTGGCTCCGCTCCATGCCCGGGCTGTCCCCGGTGCCCTGAGGGGCTCTGCCCGCCCGGCTCCGTGCACGGGCTGTCCCCGGTGCCCTGAGGGGCTCTGCCTGGCTCCGCTCCATACCCGGGCTGCCCCCGGTACCCTGTGGGGCTCCGCCCTGCCCGGCTCCATGCCCGGGCTGTCCCCGGTGCCCTGAGGGCTCTGCCTGGCTCCGCTCCATGCCCGGGCTGTCCCCGGCCCGGCGGGGGCGGAGCGCGTTGCGGGCTCAGCGCATGCGCAGAGGCCGGGCCCGGGGCGGCGGAGCGGCGGCGCAGAGCCGGCCCATCCCCGCGCCTCCGCCCGGCCCGGCCGGCCGGGGCGGCTCCGACTGCGCTGCCTGGCGCTGCCGCCGACGCGCGGGAAGCGAGGTGAGGCGAACCGAGGTAAGGAAAGGGCGCCGGGACGTGCGGGGGTCGCGACCGTCCGTGCTGTTGGCGGGGCCCGATCGAAACCACCCCCGCGAAAGCGCCGCGGGAGCGGGCGGGACGGGCCCAGCCGAGCGCCGGCAGCCGCGAGTGCCGCGGAGCAGCGTTGTCCTTGCCTTGCTGTCACCAGGCTCTGCCCCTTTCCCAGCCAAGGGCGGCCGGGTCGGGCCGGTCCCCGGGCTGGGGACCTTGCTGGTGTTTGTTCCGCCGCCTCCATGTCCCTTTGGGTGTCCCGGGCTCGGTGCGGTGCGGTCCCGCGTTGCGATCCCGCGGTGCGATCCCGGCCCTGGCAGCGCCCGCCGTGGACAGGAGTCCGGCCCCTGCTCCACGAGGAATCCTCAGTGCGGGCATCTGAAACGTGGGCTCCTAAAACGCAGGAATGTGGTGTGTGTCTGGCTGCGTCCTCTTCTGAGGTGTTTCCTTGTAAATATTGCGTCAAAAGTTTGTCTTAGATCGCGCAGGTGTGGTTTGGTAGGTGTAGAAAAGCAGACGGTGTGTTATCTTCTGTGAGCTCGTCTTCCCATCTTTTCAGGCTGCTCTCCTCTCATTTGTTTTATTTGCTGATTTCCCAAAGCGTAGCTCTTCATGGTATTTCATGAATGATTCCTATTAAATAAGGAAGGTCTTTATGTGCATTTGCCAGCCCAGCTCAGTTGATGAGGAGCGAGCAGAGCAGAATTTCCACCAGGTATTTCCATGACAGCAGATGCCCCGGGGGATGAGCAGGACAGTGCTGGCCGGAGCCCTTTCTCTCTCCCTTTCTCAGAGGATAGCTTGGGGTTACAGGTGAGGAACTGGTTGGGTGAGTGGAGTTAAGGTGCCTGAAGAGGTGTGTGCTTGCTGGGTGAGGGCTGGAGGGCTCATGGGGCAATGCTTGGAGAGGCAAGGGCTCAACAGCCGTGACTCTGCTGCTCCACAGCAGCTCTGTGTTCAATTCAGCCGTGTCTGCACTGGTTCCATGAGTAATTCTGTGTTTTGTTGTGGTAAAAGTATGCCGGTATAGCCATGCAACCAAGCCCTTGGCTTTCCTCAGGCTAGATCTATATTAAGGTTCATTAGCTTCAGATCTGTTTAGCTCCAAAAATACCAGTTTATTCCTTGGGGCTTGACTATTTAATTGGATCAGCAAGAGGAAGTGGAATGAGGCTGTGCTGGCCAGGGGTCTGTTGGCAGCCCTTGCTGCTGGCACAGCTGGACGCAGTGTCTTGGGGGGGCTCTTGTGAGTGAGCTGTGGTGGATCACTCTCTCACCCCGTTGCACTCCCAGCCAGCTCATTTTCTCTCACTGCACCTCTAGGAAGGCAGTTCTGGTGTGTGTCTGTGTGAAGCTCTGCTCCAGTGTCCCCTCCTCCTCCCAGCCTTGCTGAGGCATTTGGTGAGTGGGCAGCTGGACAGGTGTTCAGGTGTGTGGCTGACAGGACCAGGAGGGGTGGCTCCTGTTGCTCTTGCTGTAGAAGAGGAGTAGCTCTTCTACTTAACCATTGGGCCATTTTTGAGGTGTTTTTAAAGCTAGTTCAAGCACTGGCTACTGAGAGGCTGAATGATCCGTAGGGTGACTGAATTTTTTTCAGAAGGGACCTGCTGCCTTGAGAAGAAAAGAACAGCACTGTTACTATAGCAATTAAAGAGCTGCTGTTATTTATGAGAATAACGTGAGGTAATTCATCTCCCATCAGCAACAGGGGATTGATGGAGTGCTCTATCAAATAGATATGGACTCAGGTCTTAACATCTCACTAAATCACAGCCACAGTTTGTTGTTTTTAGGATCGCTAAGAGAGACTGTATCAGGAGGAGAAAGAGGATAAACAGCCAAATTGTGCTCTTACCTTGCAGACACGGTGACTTCAAACATCGGTGGAGCAGCACACAGAAAACTGTTCTGTGGTCAAGTGTATTGCAGGCTCTGTGGTTGTGTAGCTCCTGCCTGTGGCTGTAATAAATATCTGGCATACCACACGGATCTCAAGAGTAAGAGGTTTAAGAGTAAGGGAGTAAGAGGCTTTACCTACCTCTAATGTGCAACTGGAGATTTCTCAAGATGTCTGTCTAAAATTCCTCAGTGAGGAGTTGCTGTGGAGACAATGCTAGGCAGGGTCAAGCATGCCAGTTACCTTTTTTTTGTTCGAGTCACCATCCAATCAGTAATGCCCGTCAGGAGAGGGGTTGGAAGTGTGGCTGAATATTCAGTACCCTGTGTTATATTGAATCCCTGTGTAGCAAAACACAGAGCTGTTTTAGTATGAATTGGATGGACATGAGGCTCTAGTTTTTTAATACTTCAGAACACTGTAAATAAATTCCTCTTGACACATTAAATGCTACATCAGTACACTTAATGCAATGCAGTTATCCTGTGTCTTCTCATGGAGCAGCTTCAAAAGAGATCACAGATGCTTCTTGCCATTTATGGTGCTTGTGATGCAGAGTAGGGCTGCAGTGGACATTACTGGTACTGATACTCTACCACCTGCAGTCAGCCAGTGCTGAGGTGCTCTGGTTCACCTTACCATGAGTTTTCAGGAGTCCCGAGCATTTGCAGCTGGAGCAGGACAAGGAGGAAGAGCTGTCAGGGACATGGAATTTTCTTTGTCCCAGCTGCTGTGAGCCATGACATGGTTTGTTTGTGGAAGGGCAGCTGCTGCTGCTGCTCTGCATTCTTGGCTGTAGAGTCTGAAGTGTGTGCATGGTCTGATCCTGCTTTTGGTCTGAGCCCTGTGTGATCCTTACCTGGCAGGTGCTGTAACCCAGCCTGTGTTAATTTGGCTTCAGGGACCTTTGTGTAGGTATATCAAGGCAAACACGTACAGAAGTTTCTCTGCCTCCTTCTTCTAGAAGGCTGCTGCAGAAATGGAAGGTGGTGAAGGACCTGTAGGCACACCACAGCAGTGCATGGCTGCCTCCACACTGGGCATTCTGCCCCAAAAAGCATCCCCTGATGATGTGACTGGTGAGACAGAGGCAGAGGTTTGTGGGGTGCAGAAGCACAGGTCCTTTTGTCATTTGGGTGTTGTGCTGCTGGGGAAAGTGTGTGCAAAGTGCACTCTGTGCCCAAGAGTCTCTGCATGGAAGTGTTTGTAGCTGCCTCTTTCAGCTGCCTAAAGTTTTCAGGCAAAACAAAAAGCATAATAGTGTAGCATAACATTCCCAGATTCTCTCATGCTTGTGAAGTCCATTCTTTATGAGGATCATTCTTTAGTCAAAGGAGGGTGGGCCTGGTTCTCCTCTGCTGACTGTGTGTTTTATCCTTTATTGACTTCAGGGGGGTAGCTTCTGAATTTTTGCTGTTGTAAATGTTGAATCAGGCCAAAAAGCTTAGCTTTATCCATGTAACTTTTAGTTGCCTTACGGAGATTTTATAAGACTGCATACCTAGAACACATTGTTTACTTTTTAAAGTAAAATTCAAAATTTTGCTGGATGGTTAAAGCCATGTTCCTACCTTGAGATGAGCAGAGTGAAACTACACAGAAAAGAAATTGTGGAGCTGCAGTCATGTTCTGTCATTAGGTTCATTCTGGTTTTTTTGCAGATTTTGATCTAAACAATTAATTCAGTTGAAATTGTTGTGTGTTAATGCTGTACTGTTTCCTTTGGAGCTGGTGAGGATTCTGCCATCAGCGTAAATATGGGAGAGGAATATGAAGATCTCACCATGATAGAGTGAAAATAGCAAAAGGAAGTTCCTGGAGTCCTACCAGTGCTCTGGCAGGAATAACAGTATTTTGTGGTATGTAATTGTCATTATACTGTTTGGAATTAGTGCAGCCATTTGTGTTGGGTGTTGTGTGAGAAAACAGGTAATGATGCTGCACCAGGGAGGATTCTGGTCTGTGAACACTGTGTATAATGTGAGGGTAGGGTGAGAAAATGACATTATTCCTCCTGATCTTGGAACAGGGTTTTCAGAACAGCCTTGTAAATGAGTGTTCTTGGAAGATGTCTTATCTATAACTCGGCTTTGAAGAGTAAAAGCCCTGCTTTGCACATAAGCAGGTGCTGCCTTTCTGAGTCTTGAGAAGTCTGAAAGCACTGAATTGTTTTTTATGGTATTCAGAAACAAAAGCACAAATCTTCTGCTGCAAATTGCTGTTGCTCCTTTACAATGGCAGAGCACTGCAGGTTGACTCTGGTGAGAGAGGTTAAGTCACCTCCCCAATCTCATCTGCTTAGATGCAGACACAACTCTTTTCTGAGGGACTTTTCTCAAAAAAAAACCCCAAACTATTCTTTTTCCTCACTCCACCAGCTCCAGAATGTGAATGTCATCTGGCCAGATGCCCAGAACTAAATACAGTGCTCTAAACAAGGTCTCACAAGTGGTTTGCACAGGAAAAGAAAGTGACCACAATAGCCAGATACTTTTTTGACTTTTAAATGATTCTTTTGCACTTTTTTTTTTTTTATCAAAAATGATGTTTTTGGCTTCTACTTTGTATTTGCTAAATAGAAACCTGTGCTTTCCAGGAATTAACTCCAGGGTTCCTCAGTGCTGACTTTGTTGAAACATACATGCTTGCAACATGAAAATAACCCAGAACCTTACTGGTTTTGCTTTCATGCTTGATGTGTGTTGCATATGCTGACATTCCCTTCTTAACTTGACTGTGGATCTGTAGCCTTGTCTTCCTNCACATAAGCAGGTGCTGCCTTTCTGAGTCTTGAGAAGTCTGAAAGCACTGAATTGTTTTTTATGGTATTCAGAAACAAAAGCACAAATCTTCTGCTGCAAATTGCTGTTGCTCCTTTACAATGGCAGAGCACTGCAGGTTGACTCTGGTGAGAGAGGTTAAGTCACCTCCCCAATCTCATCTGCTTAGATGCAGACACAACTCTTTTCTGAGGGACTTTTCTCAAAAAAAAACCCCAAACTATTCTTTTTCCTCACTCCACCAGCTCCAGAATGTGAATGTCATCTGGCCAGATGCCCAGAACTAAATACAGTGCTCTAAACAAGGTCTCACAAGTGGTTTGCACAGGAAAAGAAAGTGACCACAATAGCCAGATACTTTTTTGACTTTTAAATGATTCTTTTGCACTTTTTTTTTTTAATCAAAAATGATGTTTTTGGCTTCTACTTTGTATTTGCTAAATAGAAACCTATGCTTTCCAGGAATTAACTCCAGGGTTCCTCAGTGCTGACTTTGTTGAAACATACATGCTTGCAACATGAAAATAACCCAGAACCTTACTGGTTTTGCTTTCATGCTTGATGTGTGTTGCATATGCTGACATTCCCTTCTTAACTTGACTGTGGATCTGTAGCCTTGTCTTCCTCTAAATCTAAATCCTTTGTTTAGTGTTTTCTCCTCAAGGATGATGATTTTTGAGCACATGTCTTTAAATGCATTTGAGAGTGAATGTGGCAAGGTGCTGCTGCGTACTCCAGCTTTGTGAACCTTGTTTTAATTTTAACTCAGGAATTAAAAAAGGCCTGGGGATGCCTGCTGCCATTTTTGGATCTGGATTGTGTGGGAAACTGCTCACTGTCTTTTGGAAAGAAGTTAAGATTTTTAGATTATTTTTTTTTAAATGCAGCCACAAACCAAAACCATAACCTTCAGAAAGATAAACATGCATCCTCGTGCCAGCTGGGGCCTTGGCAGGCTTTATGCTGCATAACTTGCTGAGACTGTAATTTTTTTTCAAAAAATATAGATATTGGCAGCTATGAAATGTCAGCCCCCAGTAAATGTTGTAATAAGTTATTTTAGCTACAGCTGGAGATTTAAAAAAAGAATAATTTACTCACAGCATTCTTGGTGGTTAATGCAAGAAGAAAAATCAGACTTTGGACACACTGAAGAGCTTAGGAGAAGGAAGCAGGGTTCTCGTGGTGTGTTTGCTAAGAGCCACAACTGTCTGGATGCATGACTAGGAACCTCTAGGGTGCCCTAGGTAATTTAAGTTCTGTATGCACCTGTGCCACAGCATTTCCCTAAATTTTTACTTGGTTTTACTCAATTTATCTGGATACAGCTGTTAAAATGATGGTTGTTTTGGAAGTTCATGAGAATTCAATTTAGGGAGGTGGAAGTAGCAAATGTGCTGGGGACTTGAACTTGATTGACAAATAGTAGATGCAGTAAAACTCATCCTGAAGTGTTCCTTTAAATGTGGGTTAGAGCTGGGAATTGCTGGTGAAGTCTTTGTAAATTGCTTTTAAGTAGCTGGAACTTTAGGAAATTATATTTGAGGAATTAGGTAGAAAGGCTCAATTCTAACTTGTTGGTGTTCTTAATTTATGTAGTATATCCTCTACAAACTGTAGTGCTTGGAATTTTTAGCAGAGGGAAAAATGAGTTCACCATCAAGCCAGCAGCTGTCTTTCCTTTGGATAGTTCAAAGTTTCTATTTAGTGGTTCCATAAAAATTCTTGGTTCATGTTTGTTACACTCATGGATGCATAGCTCCTCCACTTTGGCAGGAAGCCCTACTTAGATATTTTCAGCATCTGTTTTGTAGTATGTCTCTTTAAATGTTCACCTTTATTGCAATTTTTTGCTAGAATATAATGATCTGCCAAGGTAAATATTTGGTTTGTTATAGTGCAGGTTCATTTTTTGATGTTTATATGGAAATATTTTTTCATCCCTTGGTATTTCATGAATGCTTGGGCATATGTTAGCTATCACTTATGGTGATACACCATGATTGCTGTGGTGTGTTTCCATGTGGTTTACAACAGCTCTGGAAGCCAGAGAAATGTTTTAGCTGGATCCTGTGTGATTCGATGCTTGCTGGAGTGGTGTGCTCTCTGGGCAGACACACTGGGCTCCTTCCTGGGCTGCTGGTGGCCTTCTGTTTGCCATGTCTCAGAGAACCATGGCTTCCGCCACTGGGCCAGAGGAGGCAGCTGCTTTTTGCAATTTTTTTTTTGTATTTTTTAGTATGGCACCCTGAGAGCTAAATTCAGCCCTTTAATTACGGTTTATTCAGGGCAAGGAGTGCATAATAGTGTGGCAGTTCCACTGATGCTCTGTGTGTTGCTTTTCATTGTTTTATTTGTTCTAAGAACATATAGAGTTGGTTTTCAGTAGTTACTATCAATATTCTGATTGTGACTAGAAGAATGTTAGCTCATATAATCTCAATAATGTTCCTCCTGCCATCACAGGAGTGCAGAATGTAAAAGTAAGAAAGTCTTGGGGTTAGCTGGGTAGTGTGTTTAACTGAGGATTGCTGGATTGAGACCATAACTTGGAAGCGGTGAATTGAAGAAAGTAGTCTCAATATCAAGATGTTTCATTCCACCTTTTCCTTCACAAAGGCCTGTATTCATCAGATTAGTTAAAACTGCTGCTAGGAGGCAATGCACCAGTCATGATGAGAAAACTCTTGGTGTTTTTGTTTCTGGGCCTTCCAGTTCCCACATGCAGGTGGGTGTTGTGTCCCTGCACACTTCTGTCCATGGGGATATTTCCTTTGCTGCATGGGATCAGACTGTAATGATGCTTACAGGCATTTCTCCTGTGTCAAGGCAGGGCATGCCCTTGGGCCCTACAGAATGGCAAGACAGCCTTTATTTTGCTAGTGGAAACCTTCCTTTGGAACATTTTGCTGAAATCTGGTGCATTAGAAGGAAAAGAAATCTAAGGAAGGTAGATTGTAGGTTCTGCTCATTTGCCGGTAAGCTTTCCATGCAGCAAAGTGTTTACACACTATATATCTAATTTTAGCTATGAATGATCCATCAGTTTTTCGCTGTTCATGCTTTTCCTGGTTGATGCATTTTCTTAAAGTAGCACTAATTCAGGCCAACAGACTGTGTTTAACTCTGAAAACTAGGGAGAGGCCTAGACAAAGATAAAATACCAGGATTTGTCACTCACAGGTTGGATGCATGGTCTCTGACATCATGGTCTCTGACATAGTGCACGCTTTTTTAGTCTGAAGGTACAAACTCTGAAGAAGAGTAGCTCATGTAAAGTTTTGGCAAAGTTGATTGTGTATGATGCCTGCAGGGTGACTCTTCGAGCATTTTATGGAATCTTTTCCTTCTATTCATCCCCTGTCTGGTGGCCAGCACAGACACCTGGTTGTCAGTGGAAAGGCTTTTGTATCAAGCTGGCCAGCTTTTAACTGAAGGCAACATGGTTGTTTGCTTGGCTATTTAAACCCATTTCTAGGTCTTTTCCCTGCCTTTCAAATAGTCATTCACCACAGCAAGACGTAGATCTTCCTCTTACAGATCCATTTCAGCCAAAACACCTGCCCCATTGAGTCTCTGAGCCTGTGGTGTGTAAGTGTAGGCTAACTCCAAACTGCACATAGGATGGTCATCACCTAAAGGTCAAATCTTCCAAGGCTGCCTGTAAATGTCTGGGGCAGTTGGCAAAATGATAATTTCTTACATTACAGCCTTGGTGGCTGTAGAATGGAAATGGAACTGTTACTTTTCCAGGCCTGAGTGTGATAGTGTAATTTGTGTGTAGGTGTGAAATGTGTTTGTGCAATGTTTCTGTGGGATTCACTCTGTGCTTTAGGACATTGGAGAGAGATGTTTTTGTGTGGCAAGGTGCCAAGAGGCATGACAGTTGTTTGAAGGTGCTGCTGGGCTTGGAATCTCTTTCTGATCAAGAGATTGTCAAGCAGAAACTGCCAGGAGTTCATTGAACATGCAGGTTTCAAACAAGTAACTCCTGCTGCAGAATTCTGCAGTGCTGGTAGCAGGGGGCAGCCAGTGTTTGCTGTCCACAGAAGCAGTGGTGGGAAGCTTAGGCTGAGGCATCATTGGCAGGATGGACAGAGCAGAGGGGGAAGCTGCTGCCAGCTCCTTGCTGGGCATTGTTCATGTTCACCTTCTCCAGTAGGCAGGACCAGAACTTTGCAAGCAGGAGGAGATGCAGGGCAGCAGTCCTGGCCACTTGAGGTCATGGTTTACAAACTGTGGAAGATGTTTGTTTTCTCCTTGCTTTGCCCTTTGGTGCTGTGGTTTTGGAACAAAGGCAGACTGACTGGGAACAAAAAGATTAATTTTAGGGTTGGATTGAGTTCCCCTAGCTCAGTCACAGCAGGTCAAGTGACTCGAGAGATTTGTGACTCCCCAGGGACATGGGTTCGCGTTTGTGCAGGGAATATGTCATAGCTGAGGTACAGAAGACAGAAATGGACTTGTTGGGGTTTATTTTTAGAGTGGTTGTTAGACCTGGAAGTTGTTGAATTTATACAGAGAAGCTCCATAAAAATAACTGGCACCAGATGTAGAAGCAATAAACGAATGCCGTGTCAAGTCTTGAAACTGTGCTATGTAACCCAAGAAGTATTTTCACCTATTGGCAGTTTCCTCTTTATTATCTGCAGAAGGAGAGTGATGGAATTTACTAGCTGTTAAACAATTTAATTCTTCATTTTAAAAGGGCTCATTAAATGTGTATCTCACTACACTTAGTTTGAGCTCCCCATACCAATGGTTGCCAATGTTTGTTGCCAGCAGTCATGGGAATCTTTTGGTACCAGTGTGTCAGCAAGAATTAAACCCTAGGAAGCAGCCTGTCACCTGACTGCTGCCTTGCTTCTGGGTTTGATTGCATTTGGTTCAGATCTGAAAGAAAAAAAGTGACACCAACAGACTGTCTGATCTATGTGCATAACATAACCCCCCAGTACAGTAAATATGGGGGAATCACCAATGGGTTTGGAATGCTCTGCTTTTGGCAGTACTTGGACCCAGTTTCACCATTTCAGCAAATGAGGTTTATTGCCTTCTTAAAAGCCTACTTCAAAACACAGTGTCCCAGGAGAGAAAAAACAAATTGTTTACACAAGCAAACTAAGAGAGAAGAGCTAAACACCCACGCTTCTTTCTTCAGGAGTTCCCCTGCTAAGAGTTTCTATGAACTCATTAATCCAGCGAGGAAGGAGAAACTTTTTAGTTCTGATCAGTTGGGTCTTGATGTGACTGCTGATGCTGCTGAGGAAGGAAAGTTTGGTTTTTATGGTATCCACCATTCAACTGGGGGGTCAAAAAGAAGTTAGAGGAGGGAGAGGTGCTCATCCCAAAACCTAGGGAGGACCTTCATTCCTCCTAGTCTGGAAGGAGACTTTTAGCCTGGGAGAGGCTTTAAGCTGTTCTTCTCACTGTTAGAGCCAGCTGGTGCTGTGGCATCAATTCCTCCCTCTTTATCAGTGGGCTGTACGTGTCCTGGCCTTTCAGGGGACTGGAGGAAAGAAGCAGATGGGGAATCACTATGGTGTGATGATCTTGGTCCACCTTCTTGAAAACAAAACTGATGAAGAAGGGGAAGGGATGAGAAGGCTCCTCAAACCTGCATAAAATGAAGGTGTTGTGGAACATGCACAGTGTCCACCTTATAGTGGGAGCTGTCCCTGCCCATGGCATGGAGGGTGGAACTAGATGTCCTTTGGGACCCCTTCCAACCTAGACTGTTCTGTGATTCTATGAATATGAAATCCTGCCTGTCTGGCATCCTTATGCAGGTGGCTTGGGGAAAAGGGGTAGAAAAGGAGAGGAGCTGTAGTAGGAAGTAGAAAACAGTGAAAACTGAGAAGCAGGAGGATTGGATTGGTGGATGGAGACCTCACAGGTTCAGGGAAGGAAGCTGGCAGAGCCATGAGGCTTCATCCCCAGGGGTTCAGCAGCAAGAATGAAAGCAAGCTGGGTGTAGGGACTGTGGCAGGGGAGTCTGGGGCTGCTCAGGATCAGCAGAATAAGAGGATGCTGCTAGAGATGGGAAAAGGGAAGAGGGTTGGGAAAGCAGCAGTAACCTTTGCACTGCTGATGAATTTACAAGTCAGCTGTTGACAGAAGGTGAGGGGGTTATCAGGGGGAAGAGTTGCAGGGAGAAGTCTGAGGGAACAATTGTGCTTGGGAGGAGGATCAAGAGGAGCCCCACGAGGACAGGAAGGGTGACCTGTGCCTACGTGACTTTGGAGTTGCACAGGTTGGGAGCTGAGCCAGGAAGTTTGGTTCAGGCTGACATTGCCAGTCCCATGGTGCATGTAAAGAAAACAGGAAGAGGAGTGGAATTAACTTGAGACAGATATTTCAACAGCCATCAGTTTTGAATTTCCTGGGTTTCATTGCTGTGTGTCATAACCTTGTTTTGACTCTTTAAGATTTTTTTCCATAAAGAAATAGGATTGAAGGAGAAACATTTAACACTGTTTATCACAGTCATATGTTATGATTGATTTTTCTCTTGTCTTTGGTGAACATATATTTGGAAATGTAGTTGTAAATTCTAAATATTTGAATATTTGGAACTCCCTTGTCCCTCAAAAAGAAAACATCTCCAAGGTGAATCCCTTCACCTCTCCAGTCCTGCAGATAAACAGTAGTTCAATAGTTGTATGAAAAAAAAAA
>WBNQ01054829.1:27823-39816 GCA_013401375.1 Spizella passerina | reverse complement strand
TAAAGGTCCTTTAAGGGTGTGCTGCTTCACTCCTCTTTGTTAGCTCCCTTCAGAGGGGTAGCAGGGAGGTGAATGATGTACAACACTGCCTGAAGTACAGAAGGGAATGATAAAAAGAGGGGAAGCACACAAGAGGAATAAAGCATTTGGGGTGCATGCATAAAGTGCAAACCTGATGGTTTTTGCGTGGTGAAATAGTAATTTCAGACCAAATCTAACAAAGTCCTTGAATTGTTGGTTCTTCACAGAATCATGTTATCACTGTTTGTGGAATTATACGGTATAGTTGCCCGTTCCATATTTATTGTTCTAAAAAGTAACTTCTGCACCTGATTTTTATGGATTTTTGCCTCTGGCTTTTTTACTCCTATTGCATTGCTTTTTCTTTTCCTTGGTGAAGGAAATCAAGTTATGTGATTACCACTGGGGAAAAAAAAGGAAAAAAGTGGAAGAAATACCTGATGTTACAAGTGCTGAGTATTACCACTGCAATTAATTTTAGTATTCAGTGTATTTCTAATTTTAAGGGATTCAGTTGCACTGTGGTCAAAAAATGGGTGAGTGGGGTGGGGGGAAATTAGGGGCAACTTTCTGTGGCTTAGCACCTTGAGAGATGAGCATTTCTGAGGTGCAAATGCTCTGCAACTTTATTCAGTTCATGCCTTTTTTGGAAATGCATCTCACGTTTTACAAAGATATGATTTAGGTCTTGCAGATATATATATATATAAAAATATATATTTATCTGTGTGTGTGTGTATAGGTTTAAGGTTAGTTAAGAAGAAGTGCTCTCGAGCAATATTTTTTAGAGTAAGACTGAAANGCTCAGTGGGTGTTTTTGGTACTCCAACCTATATACATGGCTTTCTTTTTTTCTTGGAGGGGTGTATTTAAGAATTATCTGAATCTCTTACTGTTTTAATTTACCCTTTTTAATTCCAAGACTATCTGGAGAACCAGGCATCCTAAAATGTAGATAATTCCTGTATCCTGGTGATTCTTACACAGGGTGCACGTGGCAGGGTTAAAGGAAAGAAATGAAACATGCAAATTGATTTATGTGACATTTGAACACTATCAGTATTAAAGTCTGTGCCTGTTTTCTGTTGATTTTCACTGTCTACTTCAACATAATTTGACTTCTGTTTGAAATCAAATGTACAGTTCTGGTCATTCACAGTCAAGAAATGCTACCTGAAGGTTGTGTGGTATGAGGGATAGAGAAAGTAGCATGAATGCAGCCAAAGCTACATGGAGCTTTAGTCCAACGGAAAAAAATACTGGCTGAGAAATTTATTTATCTATAAATTATGGGTCTGAACATGACAGAGGGAAAAGAACACTCTGAGCCAGGGAATAGAGTATGTCCTAGAACAAATGGATACAAATTGGGCATGTGTGTATGTTCAGGAGACAAATTAGGAAAAAAATAACCAAGCTACACTAAAGAGATGAAGAAAATCTTGGGAAAAGTTATATTCCTGTATGAGGGGGGTTATGTGACACTGTTTCTTGTGATTGCACAGAGCTGCAGGTCCCACAAAAATGTTCACACCTCCAGTGCTCCTTCCCAGTCAGTAACTTCATCAAGAGCTTTCAGGATCAGAGCCTGCTGCCCAGGCTGAGCATGGGCTGAATGAGGGGTGCAAGGAGCAGCACAGCCTTCCTTGCCCTTGTGGGGATGGGTATCAGTGTGTTTGAGCCCCTGGGGATGTTCCCAATTTCTCTGTGGTTTCCCTCCTTGCACCCCAATCCTTACAGGGCCCGCAGTGCCATGAATGTGCAGGGAACAGTGGAGCACTCTCCAGAAAATACTTGGCAGCTGCTCCCATGCGAAACAGTGAATCCAGAAAGAATTTAATTTCCAGTGGACATGGAGCTAATGGGATGGCAGTTCTGAAGGTTTCTGCAGCGTGTGGTAAAAACCTGAGAGAAATCTCAATCACGTCAGCTGTTTTGCTCTAAGAGTAGATGCAATGCCTTCGTCAGGGGGGAAGTTTGTTGCAGGCAGGGTTTTTGTGTTAAACTTGTTTTTTTGGAGTTGGTGATCGTATTTTTACACCGTCTGATGTAACCTGACAGATTTCCTGGCTTCCATGGTGCTGTGTAATTTTTTCTAGCTTCCTAGAGTCTGCTGTTACAAAAGCAACTTCTGCTTTCACGTTGTCATCACTGTATTGTGCAAGTCCAGTGTACTCGTTTTATTACCACACCCAGGGATGTCATAGTTACTGCTGAGTGATTTCCCTCGAGATAATAGTGGCACAGCTTTAAAAAATCAAGACCACTCACTGATTGACTTAAGAAATAAAAATGGTATAATGTTTTCCAGATTCAAGCTTGTAACAATACTTTCTTTGTGTAAGTGTCAGCATCATTCATTTGTAGGTCATATTCTTTAACCCTGTACATGAATTTTCAGTAACATTTCTCTCTTTTAAATTCTTAGGTATTTTCATAGTGAAAGCTTATTTTTATCCAAGTGTTGATTCTACCTTATTTCAGAGTCTGTGGAGTAGGAGAGGTAGCTGATATTTAACAGGGAATCACAGCCTGTCTCGCAAGAGCTCCAGTTCTCAACAGAGAAAAAGAAAGTTGCTGTATCTCACAAGCAAGGCACTACTTCCTTTTGTAACAATTCCTGTGGAATTCAATTAATTCTAGTTTAATTATCAGACTCCATATTAAAGAATTTGCTTTCAGCACCAGCAGTAGACAAAGGTATGTAGGGGGCTTCAGGGTACCTCACCTGTGCAGCTTTAAACAGCTTCTCTAGCAGCATTTTTCTAGGTGGCCACAGAGCTGGTAAGCAGGACTGGGGCACCTCTGCTATGAAAACAGGCTGAGAAAATTGAGTTTGTTCACCCTGTGAAGGAGCAGGCTGTGTGGAGACCTGAGAGCACCTCCCAGGACGTGAAGGGGCTGCAGGGAAAGGACTCTGCATCGGGAGCTGGAGGGACAGGACAAGGGGCAATGGGTAGAAATTTCAATAGGGGAAATCTAGCTGGGATATTAGCAAGAAATTGTTCCCTGGGATGCCCTGGCACAGGTTCCCAGAGAAGCTGTGGCTGTGCCTGGATCCAAAGCCAGGTTGGACATTGGGTCTTGGAGCAGCCTGGGACATTGGAAGGTATCTCTACCATGGCAGGGGTGGCACTGGATGGGATGCAGGGTCCCTTCCAGCCCTTCACATTCTCTGATTCTGTGTCTGTGCTCGGAACAGGGCAGTGACAAAAGGATTTGTTGTTGTGTGGATCTGCAGGGCTTTCCTGCTGCAGCACAGGGGTCACAGCTGCTTCCACAGGCTCCAAGCAGCCAGACAGGGACTGCACAGCTGCAGTGGGCTGCTCTGGAATCTATTTATTTCCCCCACAAATTCCTCTTTGATATTTCCCCGGGGAAGGGACATTGCTTGGGCAATGCCTTGCAGGAGGCAGCGTCTGTGTGTGAGGATGTAGGTGTTTGGGGTGTGCTAGCTCAGTCTGAAATGCTGTTTGAGAGGCAGAGCACAGGGATCTCTGGAATAGGAGAAGTTCTCTGTGTCTCACTCAGGGGCTGGAGAATGGAAGCTGAGTGAGCTGAGTTGGAGCCTGTAGCAGCTTGTGCAAGGCTGGCTTGTGTGATTAAACCTCTGTCATTCAGTTCACACGCTGGGAATATTTTCATTTCAAAATCAGGACCTAAGTGTCTGTGAAGTGCGCTCTCTCCAAAAATTATTTGTTAAATAGTTTTCGAAACAGAGAAGGAAAAATTGAAATACTGTGGGTTAAGATTTAATAGGAGAAAGATTCACAAATATAACATATATATCTATCCATACATCTATATCTATATAGCTGCTATACACTGCCAGGACAACAAGGGCAGAATCTATCTAATTTTGTGGTAGTACAGAATTCCTTAAATATACTGTGGGTAAAAAATATTGTTAGAAAAGGTTGTTAGAAAAGGTTGTTAGAATATTTTACCAATACAGAGAGAAATCATAACCAATCGCAAAGTAGATGTAATGAGAGTTTCCAGCATGATTTCTTTTTTCATATAGACACAGTGAAAAGTTGTTGTTGTTGTTATTTGAAGTAAACTCACTGTTAGTGTTTAGTTTCAGATTCTGACTTAAAAGAGAGGCATTGCTGTGTGAATGTCTCCTTTCAGTGCATAACTTCTGATAATTATTGCCTTAGATATCATAACTCTCATATTTAGTGAAGTAATGCAAAGATTAAATAGCAGATTATGTGTTACTTAATGCAAAATTAAAATTCACCGTCTCTACACAATAATGAAACTTTCAGTTTTGGAATCTTGTGTGAAAAATGTGTTGCATCATTTTTAAATACCTGTTATTTCCTTATGTGAAGCGCATCTTCCCATAAGCATTAGCACCTAGAAGAAAAACTGAGAAACTTTTCAGTTCTTTCTGAAATATTTTGTCTTATCATTATTGATCATTTCTTTCTTCATCCCTAGAAGGGAAATAGTGGGCAGGGTGAGTGGTCAGGGGAAAATGAGATTTTTTTCATAAGCTTCTAATTCTTGTTTTTATTTCTTAAGCTCAAAATACAAGGTCTGGTGGATACATGATGACTGGTTTTTGATTAAGAGAACACAGTTTTCTAAATGCTTCTGTCTTCATCTCTTACACCTTTAAAAAAATAAAATTTGAAAAAATAAAATCCCAGCAAACAGTAGAACAGATATTGAAGGGCAGCAGTTTATCAGTCACAGTCAGTCTGTTGTCCCCTGGGACCTCTTCCAGGTCTGCTCCCTCTCTGTATAAATGAAGTGTTTAGTGCTTCAGTGTTTTACATAATGTTTTCTTGAATGATCTGAAAGGGGAAGTAGAAAGCACATTAGTTACATCTGCAGATGATGCAGAGCCAGAGAGCTACAGCAGCTGTAAGGATGGTGAGAAATTTAAATTCATCTGGGGAGCAGCAAAGTGCAGGAATTTACAAAGCTAACAAAAAAAATAATTAAAATTCACCGTTACAAATTTACCAAATCACCTCGGAAACGTGATCCAAACCAAAGACATGTTGTTTGTCAAATTAGCTTAGTGAGGTGTTAATGATGTTTTCTTTCACTCCTGCAGTAAGCAGGAGCTGTTTATCTCGATATCCCGCCCGGTAAACTGTTTGTTGTGGTGTCCTGATCTTTAACCACTTCCACTGCATCTCCCTGGAGCTGTTTGCAGTTCCCCTGCCGCGGCTTTGGCGATGAAGGACAAATAACTGGACTGTTTCTTGCTTGAGCTGCAAGGAAAATCTTAGCAGAGTGTGGGGAAAACTAACATATCCTTTTTAATGATACACTTTTCCCCCCCACAACACTTAATTTTAATAGAATTATGTCTGCAATTCACACGCCCGTCCCAAATTCAGAATCCTTGGATGTACAATTTTGTTATTTTGTCATTTTCTCCTCTACCAGTCCACTTTCCAGTTCGGGATGCCAGCAGGACTCTAGAGCAGAGCTGCCTTGAGATTTCTTTTTTTTCCTGACGTTGTTTTAGCCCTGCTTTGGGAATTCCGGGGGCCTTTTCGGCTTATCAGCCTCTCAGCACCGGGCTCCTGGTGGGGCAAACACCACTCAGCTGTAATTTGCCGAGATAGCAGCGTTGCTATTGTTAGTGCTGACGTCTCTGCCTGCTAAATAGCTGGTGTGAAACAATTCCCTGCTGGAGGAACAGCCTCAGGGAAGGGGATTTTGGTGCACTTTTGTGAATTTGTGCTGTGTGAGGGAGGCAGAGCACGACCACACAATCCGGGATCACAAGGCACCATAAAGCCCATCTCATTCCACTCCTTTCCTTCCACTATTCCAGGCTGTCACATTCGTTTGGTTTTAATTAGGGCTGTATCCAAACATTCTGTGTTTTCCTGGAGGTAGCTGAATAATGTGCTCCCCACAGCTATCCTAAATTAAGATTATATGGCTACTGGAGGAGGAGAGATAGAGAAGAACGCTTGTTTTGCAGAACACCTTACTATTTTTTTCCTTTTTTAGTTGATTTGTCAGCACCTGCATGATAAATTTAGGACTCCTGGTGATGGGCTTGCTCTGCTCACCTTTGTGGTCCTTATAGAAATGGTCCACAGGTTTCAGTGTCCAAGAGAGGAGGACAGTAAATTTTATAGTGAGAGAGGAGGTAATAGCCTGTTGCCTCACATGAAGCCTGAACTAAAGGCTAAATTAAAGATGTAAAAGTCAGTTAAAGTCAAATTAAAGTCAATGTTGGACTTCAACACCTACAAAGATGGACACATTTTCTGTGTCCCTGTAGCAGTGTTGGGCTTTGTTTTTATCATTGCAATTGCATTTGGAGTGTCCGCTGTGATTTTGGTTGTGCAGGTTTTCAGAGTAATTCTACTGGTACTTTTAATTTATTTCAGGATTATGCATTTTTTATTCTTCCTGTGCAGTGAAAACTGTAATTTGTTTATCCTGATCAAATAGATTTGCCTATACTTGATCTCAGTTGAATGTGTTAAGGCAAGGATGATGTGCTCTCCTTGCCATTTCCTTCACGGTAAAAGGTTGTGATGCTATTTATCTGTGCTACTGTGCCTCTCTATCTCTGTGAATTCTTTATCCAAATAGCATAGTGGTGGCTTGCAAGTGATGAAAAACAGTTTCCTTTACACAAACGTGCATCTTTGTTACTGCTGTCAGACAGCAAGTGTGATATTCAGGGGGTGCACGCCAATCTGCGGGCTACTGATAGCGTAATCTAATTTCCAAAAATAAATTAAAAGCATCTTTTCATCTGTAGCCATCAGATGCATGCCTGCTAAAGACAACAACGCTTTAGAGACAGCACATGTGAATTTGGCGGCTAATTGGAAATTAAGCCTTCGTGTTGTCCACATTTTCTGATAGGCTGACCTTGCTGAAGGAGGTCAGGGTGGTATCATGTGTTGGGGCAGAGACTTCCACAGATAAAAGGTCCACGTGGAAGGGATGTTCCTTGTTTCAAACAATGTCTTTGATAGCTTTGTGAGCAGCTCTCACCGAGCCTTTCTCAGCCAAAACTTATGCATGGTGTTGAGGAAACTTGCACTTTAAAAAGGTAAAAAGGATTGGCATTTTTAATAGGTGTCTTTTGTGTAATTTTCCATGCCCTCCCAAGTAAAATGGGGGGAAAACCAAATCAAACTGCATTTCTGTTTTTAATAGGTGAGGTGCCACAACACAGAGTGAACACTTCCCTAGTGTGCACCACTTATATTTATGCCTTTTTAAAGATGTTCTAGCTATGTATTCAAGTTGGAAAGAAGGGTAATACTTCCCTCCATAGGGAAATGCCATAAAATATATGTCAGTCTTTTTGAAGATGAGAGACAACCCCTTCTCCTTCTTCCACTCCCTCAAACTATTGTGTTGGATATTAATGTGTCTTCACCCAGGCTTGCATGGTTGTAGCTCAGCTTGCACTGGTTTCCAAGTATGGCTGAGCTATTCCTGCCTTAATATGACTAAAACAACAGTTTTCTATTGTTTATCCCAAGCAAAACAAATGCGTTCAGACCTCCTGTATATCTTGTACAGCATCCCCACTGCTCTCACAGTGGTTCATTACAGATCCTTTAACCTCACTGGCTTGATGAGGCTGCCTGTTTAATTGGGGGAGTCCTTTTAAGACTAAGAACTTGCTGTCTGAACCTTGCAGGTGACAACTTACTGGCTAGATTTTTCATATTAGCTGCATAAATTACAGACTAACAGAATCCCAGGATATTTGGGGCTGGAAGGGAAGGGATGTCTGGGGATGATGTGGTGCATGGCACAGGAAGGTGCCCAGCTGGGGCTCCACACAGGGACACTGCAGGCCCTCCCTGGGCAGCTGTCCCAGGGCTCTGCTGTCCCTCCATGCACACAAGTTCTCCCTCCTGCTGCCCTGCCCCTCGCTGCCCTTTATTTGATGGCCACTGCTGCTGCTGCTGGCACTGGCAGCACTGAGCAGAGCCCGGCCCGAGCTCTGGCAGCCCCTGGAGATGTTGGGGTGCATGGATGGGATCCCTGGCAGCGTTCCCTTCTGCAGCCTGCCCAGCCCAGAGATGCTGCAGAATCCTTCTCAACAGTGGCCCTCTGGAAATAATTACCATGTAGATCATTCCACATATTCCTCCATTCTCTGCATGACAAAATTATTATCTCCCTTTAAACTGGAGGACTGTAAGGTATTTCTTATGCTTATTAAAGATATATTCAAGTTTACTGGGGGAAAGCCTCAGTGAAGTTTCTTGTTCAGCTGAAACAATTCATTCTTTCTTTGTGTCTCAGTTCAGACTTGGATCTCTGAAGCTGCAGGAAGTCCCAAACCCAGCAGAGGTGATCAAGGAACTCATTGGTTACTGCCTGGACAGCCTGGGGAAGCTGCAGGCCAAAACCGAGCATCTGCAGAGGGAAAATGAAAGGCTTTTCAGCAACTGCAGCGAGGTGCAGAAGAGGTGAGTTCCCAGGTGGATTCACAGGTGACACCTGAGAAGCTCAGCAGCAGTGGTCAGAAATTTTTTATTCATTTGAGACATGTTTTGAGCTCAGGTAACCACAGCCCATGTGGTTGTAGATCTCCTCCCTTTGATAAAGATGCAACTGATACTAAAAATTTGCAATTGAAGGTGGTTTTATCTTCTGAATTAGAAAAAAGCCCCAAACACCTCAAAATCTGTGGAATTAGCTTCACTTTCCTTAGGAAGCCTTTTCATTAATATTATTTCTATTAATCTTAGGACTGGCAGTGTAAATTATTTACATTTTTGAGTGGGGAATAATTTACTGTTTCTTTCATCTCTTTTCTTTGTTGAGGAAGCCAGAATTGAAAGATGAGTGCAGTATTATAGGGAAGAGTACCATTATTTTTCAAGAGATTTTTGTAATTGCTGCTGCATTTACAATCTGAGTTGTCTATCATTCTGTAGTTAAATAATCTGTGCTTGTTTCAGTAAGCATAGAGCTCTTTGAGGGAGATTTGTCTTGCTTTTCTGTAGCTTTACCTGAAAAAACACACAATCTAGGAAGATTGATGAAAGAATGCAGCTAATTTGCATTAATTTACCTTGAAAAAGAGAGGCAACTTTTTGGGAGGAGTTAGTTTTGTTTCCCTCTCATTAAAATGAGTAACAGTTTCTCCTGGCAGTCTCCCTGACAGGCAAAGGGCCTCCCTAAGTAGTGTTTTACTGCTTAACAGTGTAATTGAACAATAGTGTATTGTATAACCCGTGTTCTGTGCTGCATTACACGCTGATGTGTAAGAGGCATTAGTGCTTGTATCAATTTCCATGGTGGGGTGGCACTTGTACACAGTAACCCCAAAGAAAAGGAGGAATAAGGGGAAAAAAAATCAGAGTTGTGTGACTTTGTTCTCAGTGCAAGCTGGTGGATTTCCTTAGCATGTTTATAGTTTTGAGTAGATGAAAAATTATTTTTCGGAATATACATGAAGGTTTTATGGTCACCAGTCTTTGGTCATGTCTGTTAAATGCAGAATAAAAATAATTCAGAAATCATTTTCATTCAAGAAGTATTGGGCTTTTTCGTTTGGTTCTTTGGGGGATTTTGGGGATGGTTTTTTGTTTTGTTTGGGAGATTTTTGGTTTTATTTTTTGGTTTTATTTTTTGATTTTGTTTTGTTTTGATTTTATTGTTTCTTTGTTTTTTGTTTTTTTTTGTTGGTTTTTTTTTTTTGTTGTTGTTGTTGTTTTTTGTTTTATTTTGTTTTTTTAATTTTTGGTGTGGTGTTCTTTTTTTATTCTTTTTGCCACAACCCAGTTCTACCCTGCTGCCTCCGGATTCTGTTTCAGCTCCAAACGCTGCGAGTTGCCCCGAGCTGAACAAAGCTGTGCCTGTCTTTGTTCAGGAGGCAGGAATTCGGGATTTACATCCTGCACCACTCACGGTGCTGAGTGCTGGAACATCAAATACAGAGCACGTGCTGTGCAGAACTGCAGCCAGGGCACGCCAGTCCCACAGCCCCTGCAGCTCCCTCTGCTCACAGCCTCTCTCCTCAGGGCTTGGTTAGAATTAAAACATAGCAGGCAGGCTTCTGAGAGCTGCTTCTGTGCCCCTCAGCCGTGGGGCCTTGGGTGGAATTATTCAATAATCCCATTTCCATCTCCCTGTTTGAATTCTGTTGACCATCACAGAGGTTTTGGTGAGCAAGTGGCTGCCTGGACTTGAGTGTGTGTGTCTGTGTGTGTACACCTCAGGGATGGATGAGTTAAAATGTCAGAGCACAATAGCTGTTTTCTTTATTTCTTATAGAAAATTCAAGGCCAATAGCTATTTTCTTTATTTCTTTTAGAAAATTCAAGGCAAATTATTTCCAGGCCAAGTTGGACTTTGGGGCTTGGAGCAACCTGGGACAGTGGAAGGTGTCTGGAGCCAGGTGGGACTGGCTGGAGTTCAAAGCCCTCCAACCCAAACCAGTCTGTGATTCCATGATAATGGAGGTGGCAAATATTAAGTAATAATAACCTGTAGCAAAATAATTCCTTGAACAATAAAAGTCCAATTTCTGGTTTGGGTGCAGGGTATGTATTTTGGTTTTGGACATCCAAAATGTGAGAGACAAGCCAAATTCAAAATAGCTGCCAATTTATGTTTTGGTCATCTGCAGTGACAATATATTTAAACCACAAGCAGATTATAAAAATGCAAGCTAGGTACTTTGGGCTTGAAACTGAGTCTTCAGCATTAGCTCATCAACATTCCATACCATTGCCAGTGCTGGGGGAAGGGTGAATCTGAAATGCAAGGGAGAGGTGCCGTGGGATCCAGGAATTATTTCAGAGCTCTGGGAACAGGGATGAATACCAGAGATGGTGAATTATTTCCTTCATAGTGATGGATTGTGAAGGTTGCCACTAATAATTAAAGAAAAGCCATTAAGTTTCATAGCTCATGTTCACCTCTGTAGAGCACGTGTGATTGCTCTGTGTTGGGTCAGCACCTGAAATCTTGTTTTTTATAATTAATTTCTCAGTTTACATAGTCCCTAGCAGTGGCTGTTTGACCATTGCCTTTTACCAGTCTCTGCTAAACTATCAGATATGCCATATAAAAGTATATTTTAAAGGCTTATAAGCTGCAAGTACAGCATTAGTGTGAAGCTTTTGTGTTATTCTGTGTTCTGCCAAATTAATGCCATTCTGTGTGTGGAGAATGTATTTGGATGTGGACAGCTCTGAATAATGGGAGAGAAAAATTAAGAAAAGGTGTTCATGTAAATGAAAACAATCATATAAGATTAACTGATGGCATACTACTAATTGGTTCTGCCCAGAGGGAAAAGTTAATATTCTAATTCTAATATTCAAGATGCTAATTTTCTTCTCCAGAGACTGAAGAAATTGGCTGGTCTTGCAGTTGGTTTCTCCACTGTACTACTCACAGTCCAGGCAGCATCAGCTTCACTTCACTGGAAGTTTCCTTTTAAGTGGGTTTTCATCAGGGGATGTCTTTGCAGCACTCAAGGACCTCACTGAAGTTATCTTAAATGGCATTTTTTGGCCAAGTCAGCTACATTTCTCAATATTTGGACCAGCCTCAACTCCTCCACCACAAACCAGTGCCTTGTCAAAGTAAAGGCAGAGAGCAATCACTTTCCCTGGTTTATGTGTGGGAGAGGGGATTATTCTGAGGGATTTGATACAGACAAGATTAGCATATTTTAGACAAAATCCTTTTTCCCTCCATTTTTATGTATACAGAAATAATTAGTATCAAGCATGTCCAGCCTCTTCTGGGCCTTGCATTAGGGTTTATGGTTCTTTGTGAATTGCCTATTTATTCCCCACTAAACAGTTAACTTCCCTTTTGTAGGTGGGAAGTCTCCTGGTAGTTGATTAGTACCTATGATCTTTCATTTAGGAATTATTGAACTGATCTGTATGGTAATGATGTTCTGCTATTTGCATTTAAATTAGATGAATTATTTATCAACTATCAAGCATATCCCTAAAGCATTGAACAGTAGGCTTAATACTTCA
>WBNQ01054829.1:16398-27755 GCA_013401375.1 Spizella passerina | reverse complement strand
GAAGTCTGTTGAAATCTCTTGCCTTATAAATTAATATTTTTAAAGTCTGTTACATGTCTGGGTTTAATTGCATAATAAGCATTCTAAACTTTTTTACAGCCTTGCACAGGCTGGTGAAAAATATGATTTTGACTTATGACTACTATACTTACTATGATCAGTAAAATGATCAAGATTACTTATTTGCTTCTTGTGTACGCAGCTAATAAAATGTTTGTGGTTCAACCCAAGGACTGAAAGGTTATGAAATACAATAATTAAATACAGAATTACATTTGCCACAAATCACACCTCAGGACAGAACTGTCTTCTAGGAAACAGAGGAATTGGTGTAACAGTTAATTTTGTGCTGCAGGCTGGAAAAATGCATGGAAGCCAAAGAGGAGCTGGAGGCAGACCTTTACAGCAGGTTTGTTTTGGTGCTGAATGAAAAGAAGGCAAAGATAAGAAACTTGCAGAAGCTGTTGAGTGAAGCTAAAGAATCTGCAGTGGATGCCAAGTGTGCCAGGTATTTAATTTCCCTGGGTTTCTCGGTGTGGTGCACATTTGAGTTTAGCTTAGCTCAGTTTCCATCTCCCTGGCCCTGACATTGAGTGACAGTTCTTCCCGGCTGAGTGCTGGCTTATGCAAACCAATCCTGGAAGTCAGGGGAGAGGAGGATTCTTTCTGGCATCCCTGCAAGCAGCAGCAGATTGCTGTGGGTGCTGTAGCCAAGAAGTGAGTTTTTGATGGAGCTGTCCTGCTTTCTGCTGGGCTGCAGTTGATTTTCCAATAGGATCATGTCCCTGCCCTTTCCATAGGTGGTGATTTCATACATATTCTCCCTGAGTTATTTAATTCCTTTGAGAAACAAAAATACCTTAATTTCTTTCCCTTTTTTTTGACGTTTTTAGGGATAGTATAGCTGCTACTCAATTGGTTGTAAAGAGAGAAAACAACTACGATGCCAGCACTGATGACGAAAGTGAAAATCCAGCACGGGCCTCGTTGCCATCAGGTAAGGCAGAAAGCATTGTCTTTGTGTTATATCACAGACAGGCTTTGTGTGAATAAACCTTAAGGAAGGCAAAATGCTACCTGACAGATTGCTCTGTGACAAGCCGGCCAGCAAGCCTCAAAAATACCTCTCCTGGAGCAGAGTACAATACTGGCATTTTCAAATTAGAGAGGGGAGGTTTAAAAGCATGTTGCACGAGTGAAGGCACTGTCATTTCTTGCAAAGTGACAAATTACACACTTTGCAGAACTAATGACAGTCTAACAGTATCTGAACCATCAACAATTCCATTTTAAATTCTAGGAATCATGATGTGTGTGCTGTGATTGATAAAGTGTAAAAGGTAGCTCCTGACAGTTTCAATAGTGTTTAAAAAGGGGAAAGAGGGGAGGTTTAACAGCTATAAAAAGAGCTGTGTGCATAAATGGAATGAAAGTGTATTTATAGCAGAATCCACTTATTTGTCAGAGAATTTTTGGCCTTGTGAAGATGCTCATGAAACTGAATCTGATGAATTCTTCCAGGACTAGAGCCTTGTAAAGTGTGTGGGATGCAGTGATGGCCCATTATACAGTACAAAATATTTAACTGTGAATCAGAATTTTGGCATGTTTGTGATAAACTAGTGGGAATACCCAGGGCAAATGCTATCAAGAGTTTCAAAACTGCATTGATAGGTGTAATATCATTTGTTTATATATATGTATAGATATATACACATATGTGTATAAAAATAGATACATACACTTCCCTTCAGGTCTTCAAAGGTTGCTATGGGTTCTCTCACTGGAGCTTTTTATTTCTACCACAGGTAAAGGTAATCCAGACAACAATGTTTTCCTGTAAAACAGCAATTTTGTGTGCACATTGGGAGCTGGAGGTGTTTGGGACCCGGTGCCAGTGGCCAACAGCTTGGTCACTCATGTGGGGCTGTTTGCAGAGGAATTTCTGGCTTTATATAAAGTGGTCAGAGCTTCAGACAAGTGGAGGAAATAGTGACCACAGAAAGAAATAATTTAATGCTGCACTGTGGTCTCCAGAAGTCTTTGCTGTCAGGTGCTAATTGTTCAGTTCAGGTAACATGGTGAGAAATTTGTTTTGTGAAAAGGCAGGGAAAACTGGAAGGTGTGGAGTCTTCTTCTAAATTCAGTGGGGCCTAACTAGCTCAGAGAGAGTTTTGAGACAGAGATGTGTATTTATTAATGAAAACAGCAACTACTGCCCTGCTCAGGCAACCACAAGGGACTGGACTGGAAAATACACCAGCTGTGTTTTTATTTTAGGTGCAAGCAAAAAATGTACTTTCTTTTGTCTTTGAGGGATGCAGTCCTCAGGGTTTTGGTCCTGACTGGAAGAGTTCAGATGCAAAATTTGCAGATAACATGAAAAGGCCATAAAGTTAATGCTCTGGGTAACACAGTTGGGTTTTTCAAGGCCATGGCACTGCTGAGCCCTCACAGTGAATATCCCTGAGGTCTGTTGCTGCTCCTCCTGTGTGCACAGCTTTCTCTCTCAGTGAACAATGGGAAAGCACAACTGGGTGATGAATATCTGAAGTCTGTCCTAGAATTTTCACACTCAAAAAGAAGCAGACCGTGTCTTTATGGGGAAAATAGTAATTCAGAGATGAATGGAATGAGTGGATAGTGAAGCTCAAAGCTACATGAAGGATCAAGGAATGTAAGACATAAAAGATAAGACAGATCATATTTGGGATCTTTTTTCTGTTTATCTTAGTTTTCCTATATTCTAGTTCATCACTGTATTTCTTTCCCTTTTGGACTTGAAATGTCATTGCAGGAGTCAATGAGAATTAGAGCATTATTGAGGTGGTTCCAGTAGATATTGGTGAAACCCACAATCAAGAGAGAAGGTCATAAATAAAAATTTCTTTGAAGGAAAGTGAAAGCAGGTGTGTGTATGCACGCATAGATGCACAGTAAAAGTGCATTTGTATATGTGCATGTCTAAATAATTCACTATTAATTGAAAAAGCAGCAGTGCTCAGCAGGTGATTTGGTTTGTGTTGGGAGGGGAAAACTTGTGGTGGTTCCATCACAAGATAATTCTGTTCTAGCAGCTCATAGGAATGTTACACAGAAGCTATGAAACTCAGACAAAATAATTTTCAAAATCATGATAATTTGCAAAATCAGCAAAAAAAAAACCAACAGGATTTGTTGAACTGCAGAGTTTAAAACTCTGACAGCTTTTCTTAATCACCAATAACTGTTCTTCTCCTTGAATTTTTGGGGCATTCAAATGCCAGAGTATTTCAGTGGATATGGAGGAAAAACCTGCTGATGTTTATTAAAAGAAAATTGAATACCTTATTTAGTTATCAGTCTGGTGTTGATCTGATAGAAATATTGTAACAAGATGCACTGAAGAAAAATATTAAGAAAATTAGTAAGAATGAGTAATTGCAATCTTTGTAAAGGGGCAGAATCTGGAGCCTAAAAGTTTACCTAAAATTTCTTCTTTTTTTGGCATTTCCAGTGTGATTTGTATGTTTGATTTATGGTTGTCTTTCTCACAACAATTTCTGCTTCCTAGCTTAAAGCAAAGATGAACTGAAATGTGGTAGTTTTTGTCTTGCCTACACATTAATGTAGTTAATGCTTTATACTGTAAAGGGAGAAATTAAAATGGAATTATAAAGTATTTTAAAGCACTGAGAAATAGAGCTGATGATAATTACACTCCTTAGAAATAGTACAATGTTTATAAATAATAATACATTTATAAATAATAATACTGTGTGTGATTCTACACAAGAGCTTTGCCTGCCATGCCATGAGCACGGGAGGAATTTATTTGAAACCTTGTTTAGGGCTATTTATAAATGGATGAGAAAGGCACAGAGCTCCAGCTCTCACTGCAGTTTAATAAATTCTGAGGCAGCAGCTACAGATGCTGTGTCAGGTCCTTGAGATGCCCGTGAGCTCCTGCTTGAGAGAGGAAGGAGGAGATGAGGGAAATCCTGCTGCTGTTCCTCGTAGATGGAGTGTCAGGAATGTTTCTGGGGAGCAGGACAGGGCTGGTTTGGCTTTGGCTTGTTGAGGTTTTGCTCCGGGGTTGGTGAGATTCTCAGAGTTACCCAGTCCAGGTGTTTTCCATAGTGGTGCTTCAGCAAAGTTCCCCCATGTGGAGCAGAGCTGGAAATCTCTCAGAAGGTGTGGAGTGTCCCTTCGTGCGCTGGTGCCAGCTGGACACAATTGTTCTTTAAGGGGAAAAAGCCAAACCACAGCCCCCAGAAATCACCAGCCTGTGTTCCTCCTGGCCCACAGGAGCGAGTGGGTGACTCAGCACGATGCCACCACGCTGCGATGCAAGATGTTTCTGTCATTGTAGGATACAGAAATCCTTATTCTGGTTAAGGACAGCATGGTTGTTACCGATTCCTCTTTCTTCCCCTCTACACTGAATTGTACTGGTTTTGTTTACTGAGCCCTTCCTCCTCGGGATCCTGAAATGACAATATCAGTCTGATAAATCATAATTTGATATCACGGTTGGAAATAATGGCTTTGCCCTGCAAATCAGCTCCTGTTATTAACTGAAAAATGTTTTTGTGGTTCAGCTATCAGGAGGCTTTCAAAACATGAGCAAGGATGGGATAAATGTTCCCCCTCTCTGCTGCCTTCCCAGGAGCTTGAAAGGGAGATGGAGGGCAACAGTTTACTCTTCACAGTGCCTGGAAAGTGACCAGAAGAGAGAATATTATTCCTCCTCCCAGGTATATGACAAAACTGCAGGGAAAGATTTAATTATTGCAATCTATTGTAGATACGAAGGATAACATAGCAGGTGGGATGTAGGAAAAAATTGTTTAATGATTTATTGTTGTTATTTTGATTTATAAATGCCATTAAATGTGTCTGCCTCTGGACAGAACAAGGCTGCTGTGCACCAATTTACAGTCAGCTTGCATCTCGTTTTATTTTCTCTTGTCCCTGAATTCCTTAGTTATATTTCACATTATAATTGGTAGAAGTTACCTCTCCTTAGGGTAAGGAGGGATGTCATGATCTGCCCTGTTGGATCAAATAAAATTTTATGATCTGTGTTTCTTGCTGAGTTGTGTGGAAATATCCCACATTTCCCCAGACATTCAGTGCCCACACTTTTCTGCGTGTTTGATGATGAGGGCAGGTTCAGAACTGGTTCTACTAAAATCTCTGCAGAGCCCACAGTAAATAAGAGCAAGCACCTTGCCATCTCCCACTGCCTCACCATGCAAATGTTCTCACCCCCTCCATTCAGGCTCCTGCCTTGGGGATTGTGTGTTATGCCCTCAGGACTTAGTGGCACTTTAAATTTAATTAGCTCTCCTGTGTAGTCCAATCCACTGATGGCTCGGTGCTGCTGGTTAATAAGCTTTGATCAAAGTTAATAATAATAAAAAAGCCTGTTGTAACAGCACCCAGCTGTGCTGTGCAGTTAAAATTCCATCTGTGAAGGCTTCTCTTTAAAAGTCTGTTTTTTAGGAGTTTTAGTACTTAGCCATCTTAATTTACCTTGGGTTTAAATTATTTCTCTTTTTGTCAGGCTGTAATTGAAAATGGTTCATCCTGAGTAATAATCTCATTTCCCTTTCCCTTAAAGCTGTAGATACCTTTTCTTTTCTTCTCCCTGAAACCTGATACTGATTTTTCCCCCACAACCTGATGGTTTTGTGCCTCTGAAATACTTGTGGTGGCCAAACTGGTTTCCCTCTGTGTTATGGCAGGTGTCCTGGTCAAAATGCATTTACAGTAAAAGTATCTAAATGTTCCATGCCCCTTTAAAAATCCTTGTGTGAGTGTTGCACTAAGAGGGATTTACAACATATAACCTTGACATATTTCTATGAAAATTATCAAAATTGCTTCTATCTCTGCATAGTCTCTTTCTGTTCCTTGTTTCTATTCCTGCTTCAGCATTTAAAGTGATGGAGCTGAATGTGGTTTCCACAAAATGAGTCATTATTCAATGAAATTCTGTAATTGAGTCAGATTTATGCTTTGTTAAGGCTGTTGAAAGTTTGGTGATTGATAAAAAAAAAAATAGAGCAGGTAATGATCACACTGCACAGTTAGGTGCAACAAAATTGATTAATGTAAAATTTAAAAATGTTTGTTGTTGTATTATCCACATACTACTAAATGTTACACATGAAAGACCTTTTATTTCCTTGGTGAGTTGTAAAATGTTTTCAAGTGCTATTTAATTTCTGCATAAATCATCAAATTAACTGCCTTTAGTATATTTAAGTTAAATTGTAAGAGCCTTATTTTAGAATCATTTTCAGACCAAGCTGCTGATTACAATCTTGATGCACACCCATTAATCCAGTGTTGGTTTTTTTCTGTCCTCAACTGAAAAACCAGGCTAATTTCAACAGTTCAGCAATGTGCATTTTGAACAGAGGTGGAATTATTTCATTTTTGGGGGGAAGGGGGTTAATATGGTCAAGCAAAAGAGAATAAGTGACATAAAGTTCTTAAGTAAATAAGTCACAATTAAATCCATTAATGAAGCAGTGCCTTATCTCCTTCCATGAATAATGGAATCATTTCCCAAGCCTATTTTGACACCTGTTGGTAGACAATTTACCTCCCCAGTTGTGAAACTGCAACTTCAATGGAGCTGGAGCTGTGTCCTGCTCTGCCTCATCCTCCTCCAATGCCCAGCTGAAGAGCCACTGCTTATCAGGTGAGCAGGAAACTCCTGCCAGGGGCAATCCCCATTCCAGCTTCTGTCTCTGCTTTAATCCACAGTCCCTGCATTTGTTTAGCACCCAGTGTAATGGTCCTTTTGGGATCTGGTGCAATTAAAGGACCTGGCAGGGATTATTTCTATTACACCAAATTATTCTTCACTACTTGTATTATGGACCACAGCAGTGACTGAATTCAGTGCACAGTGAAATGCAAGCCTGCCCAGGAAACCTCTGTCACACAATTTTATTTTGAACTTTGTCGTCCCGCTGTCCCAGGCTACTCCAAGCCTTGTCCAGCCTGGCCTTGGGCATTTCCAGGGATCCAGGGGCAGCCCCAGCTTCTCTGGGAATTCCGTCCCATCCCCTGCCCACCCTGGAAGGGAACAATTCCTTCCCAATTTCCCATCTGACCCTGCCCCCAGCCAGTTGTAATTCAGAAGAAACAGCATCAAAAATATTTAGGCATATTTCATGATATACTGAAAACCAGATAATTGACATGCAGAAAACACAGCGCATTTGCATTCAGTTTTTGAGAACACTGTCACTTCAGAAGAGTTGACATTTGGTTTAGCACTGTTGGGGGATCCTTTCAACTAGGAGAAGTATTGATTCTTGAGGAAGAAAGGTTCCTGAAAGGGTGGTGATCCTGAACACTGGGATGAAAACCCTTATTTTCAGCCGGGGCTGTCTGTCAGTGGCAGCCAGCAAGCCCTGGATGCTGCAGGTGCTGGCACACCAGGGAGCAGCACATTCCAGCCGAGTTTGCTGTCACCTGTGGCTGTTCCAAGTTCTGGAACAGCTCCTCTGATGCAGAGCTGAGTGTTTTGCAGGCTGCCTTCTCAAGCTGCCCATTTCCTGTGTGTTTTGGGTGGGGAGTCAGGCAGTTCCCCAGTGCTGGGGGCACATACCAGTTTATTTTTCATTTAAACTGTGGGGGCATTTGCTCTGGCCACCTGTGCAAAACTCACTGCCATAATTACCTTAATGACTTCCCAGCTGCATTACAGTGTCCCATCCCAGCAAACAGCCTGTGTTGATCAAAAGCTGGGTTGCTCAAGATTGCTCTAAGCCCTGTGGTTGTTCCCTTGATTTACTGCTTTTCCAGGGTAAAGCACACATCCCTGTTTTGAACTGGAAGTTTTCTCAGCCAGGCTGCACCTTGTGAGTCTGGTGGGTCTTGGCTGGATTTGAGAGTTGGTTTCCCTGTTTGGCTCTTTATTGTGTCTTTAAGCCCAGCAAAAACTTGGTGGGAAACAGATTTTACACCTAAGGAAATGTCAAAGTCATCACACTAAAACAAGAATAGAAAAAAATGTTTTATTTTAGTGCTTTAAAACACCTTTGAGTAAGAAGAAGGAAATCTCATTGCTTCATCTAAAAATCATGAATGTAATATGCCTGTAAACTTCTTTTTTAACTTATTCCCTCCTCCTCTTCTCTACTGTCCTGCTTTTACTGGATATTTTTGTTATTTATGTCCATCTCAGGTAAAAGGTAGTGTCCTAAAGTCACCTTCCTACCTTAAGCTTTTATTTTTAAGGTGGCACAATCTAAAAGACACTGAGAGTGAGGCGATAAAATTGCACTAGAAAAATTTGCTTTAATCAGTGGAAACCATAAATGATGGCACTAAACTGATACACAAATTCCACATAAATCACTTGGCATGTTGCCATACTTCCTGGAAAGCAGGGTTTTGGTTTTTTGGGGTTTTTTTAGTTTTTTTTTTTTTCTTTTTTCTTTATCAGTCATTGTATTGAAAGGCTGAGAAGTTCCTTTTCATCTTTAGGATGAAAGGCTCTTCTCAAGGACCCTTTTCCTCAATATCCATGATGCTGCATACATCACATGCACAGATTTAATGCAGAATATTAGAAATCTGTGAGACTTGGAAGGGGGAAAACTGCTTCAAAGGGGAAAAATGTCTTCAAAATAATCCAGGCACAATAGGCAAATGCCATCAGTAGTTATTGTTCCAGATTTTGTCGAGCATTTTGCTGCATTCTGCTTGGTTTTGAAGCTTCACCTGAACTCGCTGGTTTATGTACAGCAGGCCAGGTGACCTCACAAAGAGCTCTCAGTTACACACCCTGTGTCCAGGCAGGTCAAACACCAAATTTCACACTCTAAAAGAGAACTTTCCCATGTGGCAACTGATAAAGGGGAGATATTTTCACATCTGGAGCTGTCAGTAGCATCTTATTAGCTTGTTTTATTATTTTTTTTTACTTACTATATAAATTAAAAGTAATAAAGGAAATAATGCCAAAGCAAAAGTATTGTAAACTCTGCATTTTTTTTTTTAATTAGGTGCAGAGAGAACTCCAGTATACATGAAACAGAGAGAGTGTGCATTTCCTCATACAAATACCTCATTTATTTACTGTTTTTTTCTTTTTAATATCTGATTAGTTTTATTCTGTTAAGACACACACAGCATGACACTTGATAACCTTACAGAGAGAGTAAAATCCATGAGGTTCACAGCTTTACATTTATATTTAGAAAAACAGGTGCAAAACCGTACTCTGTGCATCCTGAGTGTGACACCCCTATCTTAGAAACAAAGTATCTAATTTTTGTATTAAAAAGGTAGATTTAAATAAAAAGAAGCTCACAGGTGGATTCATTTTCATCTACATTTCATAAGGCTTTACCTAGCTTTGCTCCTGTTCCTGTAAGTTAATAGGTGTGATTGTGATCACCTGGGACCAATCACACTGAAATCATTGGGCCCTCTTTGAAATTCTTCCCAAATTTAAACCCAGTAATTCACTTTTCCAGAAAAGCTATCCCTGTAGTCAAGCTACAAACCTCTTCTTCCCTTGTAGCTTATAAAAATATTAATAATAACTCATAACTCTTTACCAATTCTGTCATGTGCAAAAAGGCACAATATCACTCTTGATGCAAACAGAAATTTGGATGCTCTGTGAACTGTTCAGAACATACTGTTCTGGAAATCTGGATATTTAAATGTAAATTAAAAAGAGTGACCATCTTCAATTATATTTTTTTTTCATAGAATATGGGGTAAAATTTAAACCTTTTTGTGTAGATATCAATTATGTCCAAATTCATCATAAATAAAATGAAACAAAAAAGGTACATTACCATACATATATATGTACCAGTATTTTTAAATATAATGCAAATATAATAAGAACTAAAACTTGGCATTGATTCCATGGCAGTTTTTCTTAGTCTCTCTTAAGTAGTAACTCCCTCAATCATTTGAAAGCCACAATCAAAATAAATTAATGTTCAGTGTTGATGTGCATGGCAGAAAACCAGTTTACTATGCCTATGTCAGATGGCTTCCAGGGCATTCCTTTGTTCAGTTTGAGAGCAGAGTTTTTGGAGTTTTTGTATTTAATGAGGATATAAAACTTCCTCTACAAAAAAGTGAATAGCCAACTCTTTGGTGACTGTGCTGATAGTTAAAAATCTCAGCTTTCAAGAGTGCCAAAGTAATTTTCATTATTTAATGGGTTAATCCATCAGTAGCTTGGAAGGAAATTTGATGTAACCAGTTCAGGCAAGACCAAAAGTCTTAATTTTTGTCTCTGTAATGAACCTGGTTGTTTCAGGTGGAGAAATAAACTCAGCTTGTAGCAGAACACCTTGGAGCAGGGCTTTGTCTCAGCTGAGGCTGGGTCTCACAGGTGTGCTCACCTGGCTGCAATGCTGTCCCAGCTTACACAGCCCCCAGATTTCCCTTTGCTGATCCTGCAACTGTCTCCAATTCCATACAGGAAAAGCAGGGTTTATTTGGGATTAGCCATACTGTGAGCTGTTGTCTCAGTCAGGAGAAAAACATGTCTTTAATCTATAGCCAGGTGTTGGATTCTCACAAGGAAATTCATTACCTGGGTTCCTGGGAGAGGAGGGTCAGGTCAGGAGTATCTGATTGCCAGCAATTTCCTTGAGACCTTGCCTGGTTAACCTGTCTGTAATCCCCAGGGGTTCTTTCAGGGGCTGATGTTGGCATTCTGGCACTCTACATGGGTTATTTGAATTTTGTCCCACCATCTTCACGTAGTATGAATGCACTTAATCTGCTCTAAGCTTCAAAGTAATTTAGAAAAAAAAAGAGAGAGAAATTTCAAATATAAAATAAAGCTGTTGTATACTCCGTACTTGATTGTTTACTTCATTACACCTCAACAAATATTAACTACTCTAGTTAGGCATGAAATTTGGTCTACTTTGGGAACAGTATCATTAACTAAATGGCTCATTAGTACAGCTTGTTGCTCTTCAGGAAGCATCAAAACACTTTGGGTGCAATCTTTGAGTTCTAGCAAGACTGAGAATTTTGATGGAGGTGAAATTTTCTTTTGTTGTTTCTGGTGGATTTGTTTTTTCTTTTGTTTTGTTCTAGAGGTGAGGAGAAGAAAGCCAAAAGCAATGCCTTCACGGAGCTGCCCTGTGGCCCAGGGGAGAGGGAAGGAATATGTAATAGGATTTGGGACACATCTCCGTGAAGGGAGGCAGTGGCTTCTTGCATCATTGATCAGTGTGTGAGTGAGGGGAATGAGGATGAAGCAGGTGCCAGAATGTGTGTGTTTGTGTGAAATGTTTGTGTTTGGAAACAGCATGCAGGGTGTTACCTGACAGAGCCCCTAACATGTGCACAGGGTGCAGTAAGCA
>WBNQ01054829.1:0-16351 GCA_013401375.1 Spizella passerina | reverse complement strand
CCAGCCTGGCCTTGGGCACTGCTGGGGATCCAGGGCAGCCCCAGCTGCTCTGGGCACCCTGTGCCAGGGTCTCCTCACCCTTCCAGCACCCGTGCTTTTCACCTGACTGCTTTTATTGGCGTGGATTTCCTCATAGCACGTAACAAGCAGTTCATTTTTTGTTCAGTCCTCGTGCTGAACAGAGCCTTTCCTTAGATCAGAATCAGCTCCTCTCCATTTGCTGTGAGACACTGACTGCTTGCCATCAGCTTCCATCTGTGTCCAGAGGTGAATCCTCATCCTTGCTCCAGCACTGCTCCTAAGAGCACTGGGCTCATTACCTGTCTGTGCCTTGCTCAGCCCTGGCTCTACCCAGCACTGTTTGCAGCCTGCCTGAAGACAGAGCTCCCCGATTCCCTCACTTGACAACAACAAATCTGAGTCACAATTCCCAGCCGTGTCTCCAGGTGTGCTGAGCAAACCTCCCCACAGAACAGGGCTGCCTGTTTGTGTGGCTGCTGCCTGCAAAATGAGCCTTTGTGCAGCAGGTTCAAAACATGTTGATGCTCCAGTGGAGGCTGCTTGTAAATTGCACCTGGTTTGCTTTCAGTTCTGTAGAGCAAACAGGTCAATTCCAATAGCATCACCTACCTTGACTGGTGAAGGAAAAGAAAATCTGGGGATTGATGTGAAATGCAGATGGACTTTTAGGTTAAATGGATTTTCAATCATTTCACTATACTGTCATTCATTTTTGATGTGAGCTGCTCTATTTTTACTTCACCTTGCTGTTTTTTCTGTCCCTTCCATGTCTGAAACTATTTCATTAACCAGTGAAATTTGGGAACATGTTCTGCCAAGCTTCTGTAACTTCTGAGGACATTAACAAATCACTAACCAAGCACAAAATGCTATCAAGATGCAGAAGAAATTTAAATACACCTCCTCTCTGCATGCCCAGGAGGGATAAGCTCCTATTGTGCACTTAGCTTAACTTTTCATCAAAGTGGGGAACAGAGAACTATTTTCTTTCTGGAAATTGTAGTTTAAACTTCCCAGAAATGATTGAGTCTCATAGCTTTTAGGGAAATGTAAAAAGTGCTTCTGCCCACCAAGGACTTCATAAAGATTTTTGGCACTTGTGACATGAATGCATCTGTCTTTTCCTTGTGATCAGAAATGGAGGCAGGCTGTGAATGATGGAAATGTGATCTCCAATTCCCCACTTCCCTCTGCCTAAACTGAATTTTATTTTTTTTTTTTCTTAAGAAAGAGAAAATTGAAAGATGTTGCACAGGTAGCCACCAGACTGAGCAGCTGCCCTCAGTTACTGCAGGCTGATGATACTGACCACATCACACCAAGGGTAAAATCAGCTTTCTACCATGAGTCCTAACATCTTGGGTGCCTTCCCCATGAAGCAGGGCAGGAATTAGAAGATTCCCAACAGAGGATTTTTGAGGGCTATGAGTGCTTTCAAGCCATCCTTAGGATATTTGAATCATAGGATTGATGCCAGTAATTTCCAGGAAGCATCATCAGCAAGCTCAAAGCTGTGATTAGCCTTTGGTTTGTGAGTGAATTGTGTCACTTTCTAGGCTACTGAGCTGCTTCCTGATGCTTTATTCTTTAATCGGTTGCAACACTTGGTTCAGGAGCTGCCAAATGAAAAAATCTACTCTCTTTCTAGGCATATGAACACCAGAAAGCTGTTTCAATAGCTGAGAACCTCCTGGTTAGCTGCATAGCGCAGCTGAATTTTGATAATCTGAGGAAAAAATAGGCAGAAAACTACTGGAATCAGGCATCATTCTCACTGCACCCTGAGAGAAGGAGGGTCTTGTCCACCTCACAGAAACATGGAATTGCAGATTCATTGATTCCCTAAGATTGGGTGAAACATCAAAGATCATTGAGTCAGATGGTGAAGCCAGCACTGCCGTGTCCCTAAACACCACATCCTCCCATTTACTGAACACTTTAAAGGATGATTCCACCACCACCCCAGTCAGCCCATCCAGCATTTGAAAACCCTTTGTGTGAATAAATTATTCCTAATGCCCAAACTAATCGTCCCCATGCAAGCTGAGGCCATTTCCTCTTGTCCTGTCTCTTGTCAGGGGACAGAAGAGATCAACCCCCGTGTTGTCAGCCTCTGAGTTTTGGAGAGCCAAGGAGAGGAGATGGTTTATTTTGGATAAACTAAGGATGGAAGACATGCAGCCATCCCACTGTAGGCACCTTTATGTGCACTGGAGGTATTTTACATGCAGGGAGAGGACAACTGTGCCACTGAAGTGCCACAGACACTGGAGGGCTGCACAGAGCGTCCAGATAAGCCAGCACTTTCAGGAGATACTTACATTTTATGGCTAAAAGACATTAAATAATTTCCTAAAGCCTCAGCCCCATTAAGGATGTGTCTGTAGCCTACTGAGGAGAATTTTTACTGCATGAATGCTGGAAAATTGCCTTAAAATAAAGCACTGGTGAGTTCCCCCTGTTGAGCTGGAGGGAAAGGAATGGGCACAGGAGATGAGCCTTAGTGGGGTAAGGGGATATAATCCACAGTTCCTGTCTTCTGGTGGGAGAAAAGCTGTTAAGTTCATGGTACAGATTAGGGATTTTGCAGCTCTAAGGTGGGAACAATGTCTGTTTCACTCTGTGCTGCTCCATCCTTCTGCAGCAATGAGAAGTAGCAGTAAAGGACATAACAAGATGCATTTTCATTTAATTTTTTCTTTACTTTTTGAAAAATGGGACATCAGACAGGAAGAATGCACTGCATATTGGTGAGATTAAGGTATTTTCCACTTCATTCTCCTTGCTGTGGCTTGCTGGAATTACTGCAGGAGAGATATGACATTTATTAACAGCAGCCAGTGTTTCAGTCAGTGTTGACCCTTATCCATATTGCAGTGAATTAACCCTGCTGTCTATCCATGTCCTTTGTCTGGGGTGGGAAACTGGAAGGGAAAGCAGCCCCCAAATCCTTCCTTGCAGCAGCCTGGTGTCTCAGAGCTGAGCTTCTCCCAGTGGCCCAGGCTGCTGTTCCCATTCAGGACAACACTGACATTTTTAATTCATGTCTGCTTCTCAGAACAAATCATCCCCTTGTTGCTCATGGGCCTGAGGAACTTTAAAATCCCTGTCTGGCAGACAGGAGGTGGCTTTATTTTCCTTAGATATCCTTGGATAACTAGATCAACACAGTTCTTGTTATCAGCTGGAATAGTTGTTATTAGTGAAAACAGTGTTAGAGGAAATAACAGGTATTTTTGTAGCAAGGGTTCCTGAGGGTAAATGGTGAAGGCACAGAGCCAGCTCCTTTTTTAAACCACCAAAACAAGAGGCTCTGATGTGTGAGCATGCAGGCTAGCAGCAGCCCAGGGGCCAGCAAGCTGCATGGACTGTGATGGATGAGCTCATCACAGATTTTGGGAATGTCCTCCCAAAACTGCCCTGGCCACGCAGCTCCCTTCAGCCTTTCCCAGGCTGGGAAAGATTTGTTGTATCAAAAATAATTTTATATCCCAGGATAGGTTTGGTGTGTCAGCAGTTTAAAAATGGATGTTTTAGTCATGGTAGTGCTTTTTTCCTGCTACTTCAGGGGAAAGAAAGCAGCAATGGGCCTTAAGCTCTTTCATATAATTTAACAAAAAAGAACAAAGCTGCTATGTGCAGGTTTTGTGGGAGAGGGAATGGTCAAGAAGGATTCTAGGTGTTTCTCAGGTAATGGTATTACTCAGCTGCCTTTTCAGGAAATACAATTTGAAGTGACTGCGTTCATGCCCAGCATGCAATTAGCCTTTTTCTTTGTTTTGTGCATTTCACCAGCAAGCTCTATCCCAGAATAATACCCTGAATTCTCAATTGGTGTAATTCATGATGGTTCCATTAACTTCCAAAGAGGCTGCTCTGGCTTATTCTGGCCTAAAGTGTTCAGTTCTGAATATGCAATAAAAGTGTTACTCATCTGAGCAGCCGCTATTCACATCAGCACTCTGTGCCCAGCCCTGGACGTTTTAATGTGTTTTTTGTTGGTCAACAAAGAGGATGTTGTGTGCACGGGCAAAGATGAGATGTATCTTTCTCTGCTTTTGAGCTCTGCTCTGACGTTTTTCACTCTTCTGCATGGTGCTCTCCTCCACGAGGAGTCAGACCAGACTGGCCTTCCTGGGAGGCAGGCTGCCAAACACAGTGCCAGCAACCGTGGGACTGAGGGCAGCACTGTGGAACTCCAACTGGAGCACACAAGGAAAATATTTTTTTAAATGTCTGATTTGGAACTCTGTGTGATTTCTTTTTTTTTTTTTTTCTCCCTCCTCCTTTTTTTTTTACTTTTTTATTTTAGGTATACCAATATAATAATGATTAATCCACTCCAATACAAGAAAATTGCAGGTTTTCAAACATCTTTTTGGACACATATTATGATGGTTAGAAGCAATGTTAGTTAAAGGCAAAACTTCTAGCTTTAAATAATATCTGCATTGCTTTTTTTCTAAAGATCAGGCTGTCAAACACAGCACTAGGACAAGACAGCTGGAGTACTTCTAAGATGGAACCTTTCATTTGAGAAAATGTGATATGAAGATTCTCTGTTGTACATTTCTTTTTTTTTTTTCCTGGAGAAAGTGAAAAAAAATCAAATTATGTAATATTTTCTGCTTATAGAACCTTTGTATGCCTTTGTATCATCCCACACATCACCTGCCCAACCTAGTGACTTTATTCTGATTTTACTGTTAAGTGAGCTTAATCCTTCATGTCTTTGTAGCCTGCAACACCTTTTTTTCTCTTGGTTCTCTAGAAAAATTGACAAACTAATTAATACTTTCCAACATCTTCAGCAAATTTCTCTGGACCCACTGACATTCTTCCTTTGACGACATTGTGTTTTTACAGTATTTCATCACTAGGGTTTAGCATGTGGTTTATATCACAGTGATCATCCCTTGATATTTTTTCTGAAGCAAGGTGCCAGAGGAAAAACTCTTTTCAGTCTAAACCAGTCTGTTTTGTTGTGGTGGGAAAAGGAGTGTGTGTTTACACACCCTTTGTATTTAAATCCCATTTTCTCTAAGCTTTATTTAGTTAGAGGGAGACTGTATTACTTTTTGTAATCAAACCTTACCATTACAGTAACTGTTGTTTTGGAGAAATGTCAGGAAGTGTTTAAAATTTCCACAGGGCCTTAATAATTTTAATGAATTTTTGATGGTAAAGGGGCATGAGAATTGCCCAGTGTAATGAAATTACAAAAATACATTAAATATAGAAAAGCATTTTCTTCTTGCGTATAGATATTTTGAGCTTGCATGAAATATTAAGCAACCATAAATTATCCCTATATATAGATATATTTTTTTTTGAATCACAGCACATTGATGGAGGGATAGAGGAATTGCATCAAGCTTTGCCAGTCCAGGCTGTGTTTCAGCCTTCAGTAATCCCTCAAGCAGCTGATACTCTGCAAATTTCAGCAAAACTTAGTAGGGAGACTCTTTATCAGAAGAAAATACCACGTTTCCTGAGCTTGGGTGTTTGGGGCTTGTGTTTCCAAGTGGGTTTGGGGGTTTGGGTGATCAAGCCCCTGTCATTCCCATTTTAATAAACAATTTTCCTGGTGCCTCCTGGCCCTGGAGGCTCACAGGGACGTTGGCTGGGGGAGGATCTGTGGAACATGCTCACAGCCCAGGATGTGATCCTGTTTTTTCTCCTGCAGCTTTTGCCATATGGAAAGACTATCCCAGAGTTAGTGGTTCCCAGGGGAGCAGGGCCAGTCCTGTGAGGAGTCTGGCCATCACACACACTGACCTCACCCTGCAGCCTGGCTCCACAGCCCTGCTGTCTGGCTGACTTGTTTGCCATGGTCTTCTGCCATCCATCTCCGCCACAGCCCTCCAAAAAATCCCTGAGGATGTCCCAGCTTGTCCATTCCCTGTGCCCCACAGGTGTTTTTGTGGCGTGGGTTACAACTCCTGAAGCTGAACTCCTTCCTGACTGTGCCCTGTTAATGCTGGGCTTTGCTCATGCTCACAGCCCAGCCAGAGCAGGAGAGCCCCGCAGATGTCCAAGTGAAGAAAAACAGCCCAGGGTATGTCAGGGTATGAACACAGCTCTGGGCTCCTGCCACAGTCCATTCCCAATCAATAATTAATGGTGGCTGTGGATGTGTCCATGTGAGTGTTTAAGAGCATCTAAACAGAGGTTGTTACAGTTTAAACCAACTTCTCCATTCTGATTGAAACCTGGTGATTGATAATTTTCTGTTCGTCGTGTATCAACACCTGGGCTTCACGTTCATTGTTCAGTAAGTGTTGTAATAAATATTAATGTGTTGCTGCTCTCTAAGTACTTACTGAGATCTTTAAAATTCTTTAAATATGCCCTCAGAGCCTCTTAGGGCAACCAGAATTACCTGTAGCATTTTCCAAAGCAGAATTATCCCGTGATGTTGATTGAGATTGTGCCAGTGCATCTGCCATAAAAACATTAATGTCATGTCTGACTGAGGCACCTTCCATGTTCATCATTTCTGAATCCATTTACAAAGACCTTAATGGCAGCTGTATATAAAGACATGCCATAATGTCATCTTAAATGCTGTCTTTAAATTCACAGCATGAAAAGCCTTTTAGGAATACGGTATGACAAAAAAAAAAAAAGCAGAGAGCTGACAGCAATTTGTAGATAATACTCATGGTATGTCTTTTATTTAGTGGAGGTTTTATATTGATTTCAAGGGAAATAAATGGGTCCAGAAAGGTAATAGTGTAAATAGAACTTTGTTCCTAGTGAATGACATGTAAGACTTCAGTTCAGCTTCCACATTTCACAGGAAATACAGGAAAATACATAGCAGAGTTTGGAACTGTATCAGCTGGTTATACAAAATTAAAAAAATACACAGTAGAGGTAAAAAATCTAGAGCTTGTTAAATTCGGGGGGAAAAAAGTCTATACGTACAAAAAGCACAATATAAATATACCAAAAATCACTTCTGCTGCAAAGGTTATTTGGAAAGGGCATGAGCTTCTCATGGAACAGTCTTTGAGAAGGAAGGGGTTTGAAATAATTCTGTCACTTTCTGGGCAATGATCTGCTTTTGCCAGTCACCACAGTCTCCTCAGTTTGTCCCAAAGTTTGCTAAAGGCAGGGAAAGAAAAGGAGAATGGATATAAAAGAAGGCAGTACAAAATCTCACAGGTTTCACCCCCATTTTTTGATGATCATCGCTGAAGAGTGGAGGATGCTGGGGCAAAGTTTGGCCTCCCTGAGGTTGTCATGTTGAACTTCCCGATTTTTCACTTCATTTTTCAAGACATTGAATACTTCAGGCAGTGGTTTAATCTTTAAAATACTTAAAAATTTTGAAAAGGCCAGAACACATTTATGTCTCAATTTGCTTCCTTAATTAGGTCACAATGTCGACGTCACCTTTGGTCCTGTCAGAAGCTCTGTTTGGGGCATTAATTGGGGTTTTCACTCTCAGCATTGGCTGAAGGGTGATGGGCACACTTTACAATGTTTTGCATGCTGAAAAATCACGTTGGCCATCAGAGTGGCTCATGGGCCATTAGATCCCAGATTTTCTTGTGTCTGAGCCTTGCTCAACAGCACTGGCCTTCTTCTCGTGCCTGCCCACCCCAGGAATCACCACTTCCCTTTTACTCATCCCAGCTTTTGTCCTCTGACAATGACATTTTGAGTGATTGGGCTCTATGCTGTCATTAATTCTGTATCTTCACATGTAAGGACAGTTTTAAAGTGGCTGGTTTGTGTTCTAGGGTTAAAGCTGTGTGTTGTTCTGGAGGGGGCACAGGTCCTGTGTCACTGATTTATTTTACAGTGGGTTATTTTAAAGCTTTAAATCTGTCTTTTTTTCTAAAAGATGTAGTGCCACATATTTATGTTGCTATTTTATCTCTAAAATAGCACCACGAATTTATGTTGCTGTATAAATAAGCAGCAAAATCCCTTCTGTTCTGAATGTAGTATTTGTTTAAATATTTTTGTGCTTCCTTACAAATATAAAGTGAAATACAGGCAACCAAAGTTCCTGTTTAAACAGGTTTCTACTTTAGATTTCTTTTATTATTTTAGATTTTTTCCACCTCAAATGTTTTCTCTACCTAAAGTAGAAATACCTATAATGCAAAAAACTGTAATGTGTAATACAAGTGAAAAAAATCTTAGGCTTATAAGTACAACATGATCAAATTATTGGTAGAGATTACAAATTTATCCACCAAAAAATGCCATCATTATGAAAACATAAATTTTCCAAGTTGTGGCCTCCCTTGAGTTGTATTGATTTCCTCAAAGGTTGTTTAATGGGGAAAGAAATCATTCTTGTGGCAGAGGAGTCTGAGCTCCAAGGCCCTGGAGGGGATGTCCCGACTACAGCTCACACCTGGGTTTTAAGGCTGCCTTTGGTACACAGGGGGAAATCTCTCAGTCCATTCCCTAGGAATCCCATGGGGTTCCCAGGGAATTTACTGTCTGTCAGGATGGTGATCCTCCAAACAAGCTCTAATCAGGGAGACCAGGTAGTGCAAAGACTGCTCAAGCACCAGGGTGACCCAGTGCTTTATCCAAAGGAATAAGAAAATAAATTTAACAAGTGGTGGAATCACAGACTCATTTATTTAGGTTGGAAAATCCCTGCCAGCCCATGGAGTCCCAGCTGTGCCCAGTCCCCACCCTGTCCCCAGCCCAGAGCTCTGAGTGCCACCTCCAGGTGCCACCTGCAGGGCTGGGCACTCCAAACCCCCCTGGGCAGTGCCAAGGCAGCTCCTGAGCCCCCTTTCCATGGGGAAATTCCTGCTGTGCCCACCCTGAGCCTGCCCTGGCCCAGCCTGAGGCCGTTCCCTCTGCTCCTGTCCCTGTTCCCCCCCGGCTGTGCCCTCCTGGCAGGAGCTGTGCAGAGCCACAGGGGCCCCTGAGCCTCCTTTGCTCCAGGCTGAGCCCCTGCCCAGCTCCCTCAGCCTCTCCTGGGGCTCCATTCCCTGCCCAGCTCCCTCAGCCTCTCCTGGGGCTCCGTTCCCTTCCCAGCTCCCTCAGCCCCTCCTGGGGCTCCGTTCCCTTCCCAGCTCCCTCAGCCCCTCCTGGGGCTCCGTTCCCTTCCCAGCTCCCTCAGCCCCTCCTGGGGCTCCGTTCCCTTCCCAGCTCCCTCAGCCCCTCCTGGGGCTCCGTTCCCTTCCCAGCTCCCTCAGCCCCTCCTGGGGCTCCGTTCCCTTCCCAGCTCCCTCAGCCCCTCCTGGGGCTCCGTTCCCTTCCCAGCTCCCTCAGCCCCTCCTGGGGCTCCGTTCCCTTCCCAGCTCCGTTCCCGTCCCTGGCCACACCGCAGCCCCTCCATTCCCCGTGTGAGGGCCCGGAGGTGCCGCAGCCCTCGAGGTGCGGCCTCAGCAGGGCCGGCCCAGGGACGGGGCCCTGCCCCGCTCCATCGGCCTTCTGGGCATTCTGCTGGCTCAGAAAGTCAAAATAAAGCTAAATAAAGACAAAAGGCTTTCCTGCCTACAGATCTTGCAGCGGCTGTGGTGCATTTCAACATCCAGGAGAATCACAGCAGTAGCAGCAGTTCTCACTACATGCATGAGGGGTTTGAGACTTACTGTTGGTATTAATTCAGAAGCATTACACTGTTTATTTTTTAAATAGTGGTCATGAACAAATATGTTACTTACTTTCACATTCCTTATAGGCACTCAGGTGGCTGTTACCTGCAGAGGTTGTGGAGTCCCCAAAATCATCCCAGGCCAGGTTGGACAGGGTTTGGAGCACCCTGGGACAGTGGAAGGTGTCCCTGTCCATGGCAGGGGTGGGACTGGATGAGCTTTAAGATCCCTGCCAACCCAAACCATTCCACAATTCTGTGGTTTCATGACTACATAAAGGTTAACAAAATAATCACTTACTGGCTTGAAATCAGTAAATAATGTTGATTATTCACGTTCTTCTTTAGGACTGACTTTCAGACTTTGGACTCCACATCCACACAGCCTGAGGTTAGGGATAATACTGATTTCTGACATGTGGGTCAGAAATCTTTAGAGGTGATCATTGGAAGCCCCACCACTGCTGGTGCCAGGGCCTGGATCAGCTGGGCGGGCCAGAGCCACATCGGTTCAGACGCCAGAAAATCCAAGTCGAGCAAAAAATGATGGAATTCCAGGCACGAGGTTTATGCTTTACGGGCCTGGTGAGGAATTACTCTGGGCTCCACTACCTCACGTTGAATTGAGACATCACAGCCCAGAAATCTTTCCCGAAGTGGCCTCATGATTTCAGCCCTTGTGTCTGCCTGCTTTGTTGTTTTGCTTACTCGACCTGCGTGGTGCTTCATGTCTCCTGGGAGTTATGTCCAGAAGCCTCCTACCTCCACCCTGGGTGGTACAGATGATCCAAACGGGACATCCCGGGAGCCCAGAGGATGACTCCAGCAAACAGGCACACCCGGGACGCTGAGCTCATCCAAACCTCTTCAAACCACGACCTTTCTGGTGCTGATGCCTGAGCTTGGATGTGCTTGTGTGCTGGATGACTGCATCAGCCATGGTGCACAGAAAATTAGCCTTAATTCAGAGGTTTGAGGAGATTCGAGGGCCAGAGAGGGAGGAAAGGTCCGTGCAGTAAATCAGGAATTGCAGTGGATTGTTGAAAAGCTGTTGCTGAGCAGCCTAAAGCTTTGCTCCCAAACAGCCCCTGGCCAAGCCTAAAAGCACCACAGCATCTGAGCCACCAGCTTTGGTGCTGCCTCTGTCAAGCACCCATGGAAAATTAGGCAGGGAAGACATTGTTAGATTTTTATTATGAAATTTAGACTGGTAAGGAGATTTTTAGGTGTCAAAATTGAAATTGCAAAATGTTGCCTGCCTGATACATGCAAGAGATGATCTGAGCATATCCCAAAGCTTTCTCTTTGTGCTCTGAGTGAGGTGCTAACTTCCAGGGACTGCAGGCACTATAAATTTGTAGTATTTTCAAGCAAAATCATAACCTTTAGCAATGCTTGTAAGCAGGGACTTTTTTTAGAATTATAATACTACTGCATTACTTTTTGGCAAAACACATTGATGTGGATTATTGAAAATTAATCTCTCTCCTAACCAATGTGGTTCATTGAAATTTGCCTTCTTAAAGTATTTTGTAAAAGAGGGATTTTTATTACAGACCATAGTTTTGATGATTAAACTTAATGAGTTCCCTCAGACTCTCTTGGTTATGTGTAAAATGCATTCTTTTTTTATCCTTGTGTATTTTGATAGACGGAAAGAGATTTTTTCATGCTTCATGACCAAACTTATTATTTGTGTGTCAAATTTACCCAAATTTTTTTCCCAATGTAGTTTCAAGACAATGTGAGATGGCAACAGATGAGCACCTGAGTTATCCCAAATAAATAAGCATTGAGAAGGAAACCTTATGGCAAGCAGATTTTACCATTGGTAACTTGATTGGTTTTCCTGCAGGTGTGAAATGAGGGTGTTTTGTGGGGGATTTTTGTTTGGTTTGTTGTTTATTTGTTTTTATTTCTTTTTTAATAGAACAGTTGTATTTAAAAAGATTTTAGAAAAGGGTGATGTCAGGAAAAGAATAGACTTTGCAAATAGAAAACTCAGTGGTAATACAGCCTAGAAGGGTGAAATGTAAACTTCCTTACTGAGCTGAATACAATTTATAAATTTTGTATAGCTGGAACTAAACTTCTTGCTGGAGTTGTTTTAAAATGTGTCTTCATAAACACTTCCCATGGAGATATTCTTTGTAAAAATAAATGTTAATAACCAGCTGACAGGGAATTTATGGAACCTTGGTCTCAGCTGCCTCTTGGCCCCCAGGGGATTATGGTACAGTAAACCCAAATTTATACAAAGAATTAAATATACAGTAGGGCAGGACAAAAGGAACGGGAAATATCTTTCACTATTTTCCTAAAATGAATATAGTGACATATTCCTGTTGCTTTCACTGCAGCAGATGCATGGACTGTAAATAGCAGTGTTTAATATCTCTGAGTGATCTAAACAAGTCAATTTCCCATGAAAAATGCCAGGATCTGTGCACACAGGGTAACTTCAGAGTAGGTGGGAATGGTGTTTCCTCAGCTGCCTGTCAGGAACGACTTCATCCTGCTTTGCAGATATTGCCTCTGCATCCCTGGGATGTGTTCATTTGCATACCCGTTCATTTAGAAGGCTCTGCTGAGACCATCAGAGAGATGCTAATTATCATCAGCCACGGTGATCCTTGGGGAATTATGCTGGGATTGAGGAACCAGGGAATGGCTGGAGTTGCAGTCAGGGATTAAAGTGATGAGTTTTGCTCCCTCTCTGCTTTTGCCTTTCTCTGGCGGCTTGGGGGACAGCTCTCACAGGCAGTCCTGCTGCTCTCAGCCCATTTTGTCTAATATTGGTGCTGATTTTAGGTTAAATCAGCAGCTTCATTAAGGAGCAGAACGTGGGACTCCAGTTGATTAATTCCATGGAGCAACGCATGCTGCCTGGAGTTAGGCAGAATTCAGCCAGGGAGTTCTGCTCTGCTAACAGGAGGGCTCTAGGAGGAATTTAGTGGAGTTACAATAGTGTTACTATCTGAAAATCTGGACAAATTCTCCTAAGTCTGATGAAAAAACTGAATTTTCATTCAGAAGATAAATAAAAATTGTCAGAATTCTGTGCTGCTGTTGATGAAATCTCCAGGATAGGAGATAATTTTAAATGAAGATTTTTCTGCAGGATAAATGCCTGTCCTTTAAAAATATTTCCTGTTCTGTACCAATCTGGAAAAACCCTTTTTTTTCTTTTTTTTTCTTCTTTTTTTTTTTTAATAACTGCAAGTTCTTTATTGTGATCAAACTAAGTAATTTCATTTAGTGATGCAGGCTGAAAATGTAAATGTCCTTTGAATCTGTTTAATCATTTGTTATATCTTGACTATGTAACAGCAAGGTGAGGAGAAGTAATGCCTGTGATTGAGTTTCCTGTAGGTAACACCAGATGAATTGCAGCTTTTTTTCTTGCTTGTGGTCCACCACTCATAATTTGGACATCATGGCTGTGTATTCTGTCTGTGTGAAGTTAGGTCATTGTAGGCAAACAAATTCCTCAATTTTGAAAAACTTCTGCCTGCTTTTTGCTTGCTTTGGTCCCTGTTTATATTTTTTATGGCAAAACGAAGCTTTTGGTGCTGATTTTAGCCCTTTATTGCTGTACTGAGAGGATCTGGATCCTGTTTTCTCAGTGACACTCTCATGAATAATTAGGCGAGGCAAAGCTGTAGGATTTTTTATTAGAGGTGATGGTGTACTCAAATGGAGATGCACAGATTTTTTGCTTTTTTCACACTGAAAGGTGGATATGACAGATTGGAAGGTATTTTTTTTAAACAATTGACTTCTGTATATAAAAATAAAGTAATGCGAAAATATTGCAGAATCTAACAGGACTGCCCACACCCTTAACAAGTCACAAAAGGTCTTGAACATAAGGGTGAGAACAGAATCAGCATCATCTTGCCTGAAGTTCGTAATTGCTCTTCTCCATCCAAAAACCTCTGCTTGGTGGCTTTGCCTCTTTCTACTCTGAAAAGCATCAAGAGCCTGTCTCATGAATGTTCCTAAGCTGCATCTAAAGTCTCAAATCTTTCTACACACTGAAACAGGAATTTTGCTGGCAAGAGAAACTTAATTCTTTATGACATAGAGATGTGCACAAAATCTATTCCATTACTCCTTTGATTTTCAAATACAGACATTAACAGAACAGCTTAAGTTAGAAGGGACATTTAATGACCATTTAGTCCGAGCCCCCTGCCAGGAGCNGCTTTTAGTCAAGTGCTATAAATGAATTCATTAGTGGGAATTATTTTTGGGTAGCAGTAGTGGGTGTGTGTTTAAAGTCCAGTGGTGATGCATGGTACTGTGAGAGTCAAGTGCATTCCATCTTTTCTTCAGCAATTCTGAGAGTTTTAGCTTGGAGGAAAGAGACAAACACAACAAAAATATGATGATCAACCCTCACCCACGAGCCAATCTGCTGCTCTTTGTGTACTTGAATTCTGGCCTACTTGAGTTCAGTCTTTAGGCCTTTCTTTTGGTATAATTAAAATAAATTAATATTTTAGAAACAGAATAAAATAAAATCTTTTTAAAATTAATTTTAGACACAGAAGAGTTCTTTGTCTAAATAGCAAAAAAGCTGCTGAGCATGAGGGCTGTGCCCACCAGTGCACATTGCACAGGTGAAAACCCAGAGACATTTCTGAACTACGCTAGGAAAATTTGGGTTTTTTATATGAGGTTCACCTCTGGATCTGCTTTTTGGCCAAAATAGAGGGTATGTGAGGAAAACAGCAAAAAGGAAGGATAGGAGTTATGATAGTAAATTTATTCCAGTTTTTTGGGTTCTTGACAGCAAACTGTTCTGTGTGTATGCATGATGAAGAGGCTAACTTTGAATAGTGGTGTTGAAATATATAAAATAATGTTTATGGAAACGTTGGACACACTGCCCCAGACAGGTAAAGAGTAACTATCATAAATATATTTACAGCGTTTAACCCTGGAAAAGCATGCATATCTGGTTAAAGTTTAGTGTGGAGACTTAGGATGTCATTTAACCCTTCTCAGCATTTCTTGTAGGAATGTATGCTGTCTGTGCTGGACTTTGGAACTCGTTAATCACCTTGTGCCTTGGAAATATGTCAGCTAATACCTGTTGTCACCCTGCAATTATCTGCAAGTCTGTGATGTGGTGTAATGCATGCTGGTGAATATTTAATGTTATTAAATGTTAGGTTTGTGCTTCACTGAGGGCAGAGGCTCTAGGGAGCCTCTGATTAATTTTTCAGTGTTCTTGGCCAGAAACACATGTTTCTTTGAGAAATGGTGAAAATGCCACTTGTGGGCTGTGTGTTACCTCCCTGCTTCATTTTCAGTACACATGGGTAAGAATTCTGAAAGGAATGGGGAAAAAGGATTCGTTATTTACTTTCTGTGAAAAATGTTTGTGTTGAATCTCAAATTATGACATCTTTTGTCCACGTGAGGATTAAACCACCCTAAAATGCACAGAAATGTAATAAACAGGGAAGTTACGCTAACAGCTTCAGCCTCAGTCACCACATTGTTATTGAATATATTCCAGCTGAAATTTGTGCTGTTCTGGATATCGTTGTCTTGAAAATTATAGGTAATTTATGATTTCGTTTTGAAAGCAGGCATACCAAATGAAAATACACTGCAGGATGTTGATAGCTGGAATTAAAATGTCTGCATAACTTCTGAATGCATTAATAGGGTACTTTTTTTTTTTGTTTTATCCATCCTTTAGCTTGAGGAAGGATCTGTTTGTCTTGACATTTGAGTTTTGAGTACGTAATTGTCAAAGTGGAGAGAGGTTTGTTGTTTAAGGGTAGATAAAGCACATTTTATGAATTTACACGGTAATTTAAATAGGTAGGTGAACCTGGACAGAGCCTGCTTCACTCAGCTTCAGCAAAAGAGGCAGTGAAAGTCTCGACAGATTGTCCAGTTTAAGGTTGGTGGTGTTTCTCTCCACTGGTTAAAAAGAGATGCAGAGGGAAGATTATCTTTCTAGTCTAAATTAAGTCTTTTTGAACATGCCTTTATGTCACAAACTTCTCCCAATTCTGAGGCCATTTTGTGACTACAGAGATTTCTATAAGAAAGACGCAGGAAATAAATATTGTAAGAGTTGTCTTGAAACACTTCAAATGTCAGATTCCTTTTGACCTCGGTTGTTTTTCCTCTCCGCAGCTCTGGAACGGAGGGATTCCTCCCTGCTGGGCAGCCCAGACATCGTGGACCCAGCTCCCAGGAGAAAACGAAGGCAGAGGACAGCAAAACCTGCAGGGACAGGAGCTAAGGTGGCTGCTTACAAGGCAGAGCCGCCAGCCCAGGAAGAGTAAGCGGGTTTTAAATGTATTGGAATGTTTTCATGCTCACAGATCTCGTCAGGGTCGTGGGACTCCAAACCCAGCTTGGCATGGACAGCCTCTGGTTGAGGAGGTTCCAGGCTCACCACCCTGAGATTCTGCATTTGGGATTCCAGTGCAAAGAAATTACCTCTCAATTCAGTCTTTAATAGATTTTTTGTTTTCAGGACACGGAGTCTCCAGGCAGCAAAAATAGTTTGCTCCTACAACACAAAGGGGGTCAGGATTTGTAACACTTAAAAGTATTTTTCTTATGTCCATTTCAACTTCTGGAAATCTTTCCACGTGTTCTGGGAGGTGCTTACAGCTATGCACAGAGTTGCCTCAGAGCTCTGATGGGATTGGTAGCATTTTCTTCAAAAACCTGGGTATTTTTCCTAAATATATGGTAAATTACATTTGAAAATAC